>JAHXMU010031585.1:0-25351 GCA_019455685.1 Philornis downsi | reverse complement strand
GTGAAGATGTTTCCGTATAGTGTTTGACGATGTGTCACCGCAATAAAACCGAATTTTTGAGTCGATTTATAACCATGAATAAGATATGGGTCCACCACTTTACACCTGAGACAAAGAAACAGTCAAAGCAATGGACTGGAATGAGAAATTTGTGTCCAAAGAAGGCGAAGGCAATTCCATCTGCAGGCAAGGTCATGGTGTCTGTTTTTTGGGATCCACATGAGATTATTTTTATTGATTATAAGGTTGCCACTTTTCCGCAAAATAACTTTTTTTCCAAACTACTGACATCATCTCTAGTAACTACGCAATTCTGGGTACCTCCTTTAAATTCCTGGATTTATATCTTTTATTTAATTGCTGTAAAGTGTTCAGTGATTGTATCTTTAGGATGCATCACATGCAATTTAGCCGATTTAACAAAAGTTTTAACAAAGTTTTCTCTACAAAATGTAAACGGAAGGTAATAAGTAAATTCAAAAAGTTACAATTTTGCTCCCTTTACAAAGCATATATTAATAAGCCTTTTAGCACGCCCATTTTGTCACTCCGGACTCTTTTACACCAACGTAATATAATGTTGAGTATAGATGTTTTTGTAAGTCAGTTCCATTTTGAAAAACTCTTCCTAATATCATGGACAGCTTAATGAACAGGTTCTTTGCATGCATTCTTACACTCAACAGTATTCATTTCACAGGTATAAAACCAAGCACAGTTTACAACATGAAACAATCAAATTTACATAAAAATGCAAGAAGGGATGAATTCTGTCAAGATTTTATATAACACAAGAATCTTTTTGGGCCTGCTGCTTCACTATATGGAGACATAGTGGGAGTTGCATTTATGATACAACAAACGAATGTAGTAACTTTCCTCTTTGGATAGATTCTACCACTCCTACTTTTCAAGAATGAAAAGTTTGTGGACTATTTTTTTTATGTTAGACAATTTCTGTGCCATACAGGCATTTGTGTTTAGTTGTTCGTTGTTTTTACGCTCGAAGTATTTCGAATATCACTGACGTTGGCAAGCAAAGCTGAACTTACTTTTCAATTCGATTCTTCGAATTGCTTGAGGCGCTATAAGACGTTGTGCAAGTCGTGGGTAGTCGATCCAAAGCCGGTTTATATTGAAAAAAAATTATACTTCCATTTAATATTGAGAGAAATTCGAAATAAGAAATTTCGTCACCCGTTAAGAATGTCATTTAAATGACCGCCTCTGAATTGGTTGCAACAGTGAGTCCTTTTGAGGTACTTTCTCGACCACTTTTGCACATTTTAGGCGGTATATCGGCGATAACTTGACTAATGTTGACTCTCAAAAGCTCCAACGTTCGGAGATTATCGACGTAAATACCGTCTATCACGTGGACCTACAAAGAAAAGTCTAATCACATGATCTTACTGGTCAATAAACGTCGCCAAAACGTGAAGTTATGCTTTCTGTCAACCTCTTATGCAATTAACCCAAAATCGGTAGTGTTGTGTGGCTCGTGGCACCGTCTTATTAAAACCACATATCGTCCAGTTCATATTTTTTAATTGCAGGCCAAAAAAGTCGGTTATTATGTGGCCATAGCGCCCTGAATTGAAATTCGGTTTATTTGCCACACTTTCACTAACAGAACCTATATTTTCGATAGTGCGTACATTGCGCTGAAGCACAAACCTGACCACATCTGTATCGCTTTCAGTCTCTTCAAATTTCTTTACAATAATTCTTATTCCTTGCACAGTAGGTCGGTTATGACGGCCATAACCACCACGTAATGCGCGAAAAGTAGCCACCACTAAGTCAACACTTTTGTAGCAAGTTTTAACTTTTTTATGCATTCTTCGGTTGTTAAACTATTTATATATGTATATACAGGGTGGGCCATAAGGGTGTTGGCGGCTTAAATATTCAATTAAAAAAAAAACTACGAAACGTAAAAAAATATATTTGTATTCTTAAAAAGTAGAAGCATGGGGATTTTTAAGACTTAAAAATAGTGTTGTCCAAATGGCTTCCCTCGGCTGCTTGACACTCTTGGAACCGAAGTCGCAAATTTTGGAAAACTCGTTGAAAAGTTGTTCTCGGTATTTTGTTACTTTCCTGAATAATGATCGTCTTCAACTGCTCTAAATTGGTCGGATTATTCTCGTAGACTACCGATTTGAATTAGCCCCATAGAAAATACAAAATAATTGCATGGAGAGAGATCGGGGCTACATGGGGGATATTCAATATCCCCCCTTTTCGAAATAAGTTTTCCAGGAAAAACATTTTTCAGCAGCTCTATGGATACCCTAGCCGTATGACATGTGGCCCCATCCTGTTGAAACCACATCCTCGAGGTATTGCCTTGAAGTTCTTGTAAAGCTGGCACCAAAAAGTCTGCTAGCATGTTGCAATAATTGTTCGCTCTAACCGTCATCGCATGCCCTCTTTCGTCCTCAAAAAAGTATGGTCCAATAATACCGGTTGACATTATCCCAGCCCACACGACAAGCTTAGGGCTGTGAAGTGGACGTTCATGCAAGCGTCGGGGATTAGCCTCGGACCAGAACCGCCAATTTTGCTTGTTCGCATGGCCATTAAGGTGAAAATTGGCCTCATCACTAAAAATCACGTTGTTGAAATTGTTGAACCGCTCTATCATCAAATTGACAAAGTTAAGTCTGTTATTGGCATCATCTGGTTTTAATTATTGGACTATCTGAATCTTATAAGCCTTCAAATGCAAATCACGTTTCAAAATTCGTTATAAAGTTGTTTTTTTGACATCCAAAGACTGACTTCTCTTACGTGTTGACTGTTGCGGATTTCGCTGAACTGAAACACGAACACGCTCCACAATGTCGGTTGATCTTGCAGAAACTGGGCGACCACGAACCGTAATTGGTACTGTTGAGCCAGTTGTTTCGAAGATTCTGATCCATTTTCGTATCACATTGGCGCTTGGAACTTCACTTAAATCGTGTAAACCGTGTTCATGCCGATACAAACGTCGTGCAGTAATCACTGATTTATTGTTTTCGTAATACGCTCAGACACAAAATTCACGCTGCACTCCCGTGTACGGCTCCATGGCGACTAAATTTCAAGGAAGCGGCGCAGCTTACAGCATATCCCCCCGCCGCCCCGCACCGCGCGTTACCGAGAAATTAAATCGCCAACACTCATATGACCCACCCTGTATATATATATATATATATATATATATATATATATATTCATAAATGGCAAACCTTTCATTAAATAAATACCACTTCAGATGACATGTGTTTAATAGCTGCCAGATGGATTATGGTTCAATATTTAAACTTAAAAGATTTAAAATTCTCATTATTTTACTTCACAATATGGTTAGCGACAGCAAACCATATTCTCTCTTGAGAATAACGAAAGGAAGAATATTTCTGCCTTGGAAAATGGTTTACAGTAAGGAATTGTCTTTCTAATATATAACGTACGGACATCTTGGAGAACATTGAGAATGTCATAGCATTCACAGATGGTATTGTTCTATATCATGCTGATCAAGTCATACGAATATTAACGAAAAACTACAACAGCTTTGCAACAAAGTTGAAAACTACACAATTGACTGGATGATGAAAATCAACACCAGTAAATGGGAATCTAACCTTTTCAAACCAACTGTAGCCAAATGTAACTACGACATAAGAAAGAACTAGGAATCATTCAAAATCAAATCGAATCTAACTAATCTGAACGGAAATATTAAGCCGGTAGTAAAATAACTAGGAGTGTACTTAGATAAAAGTTTGTATCATAAGAGAGCATGGTGCATATTGTGCACATCAAAATTAATGGAATGGAATCGACGAAGCTAAAATGACTGATATTCACATTTTCAGCTGCTTGGTTTGTGTTTTCACCTTTACCGAACGAAAGCCTGTTTTCTCTTTGCTAGTGTCCATCTTTGACGAGTGTTTTATCAATACTGAGTCAAACAACCACCAAAGATTTTGAGTACGAGATCTTATGTTTCTAACGCCATCTATTTATCCTATGCAACGCCAGGCACAGTTTACTAAAGCCATCGATTTTAAAAGCAATGGATTTATTTTTATTTCATCTTGTAATTCAGTTAATAAAACATATTAGACATTCTCTTTATCTTGGTATGAAGCTACAGGGTGACGCATGAATCGTCCTACAAACACAAAACAATAACTTTTTTCTGTGTGAGTAATCGACCAGTTATTTTATTTGGCAGATTACACTTTACATTTATTAAAAGTGAATGCTTGGGATATTGAAAAGAGAATTTGGATAGGGCAGCGGTATCATGCTTTTCTATCCTTCATTTCTGTTCAAAGGGAATTTAGGCGGGAATTTCGCAGATCTTCCCCGAGTAGACGGACCATTATAATGTGGGTAAACATGTTTGCCGAATCTGAAAGCACGAAGACCGTACAATCGAAGTCCCTATGTTCGGGTTCAGGACACAATCGCGGCTGTATCATCGTCAATTCAGGCAAATCCAACCATTTCGACTCGAAACTTATCGGCGTAAATTGGAAGGTAACAGACACGGTCATTACAACGGATGACTCATGATGACTTAAACTTGTTTCCGTACAAAGTCAAAATTACAAGCAAGTTAAACTGGATTTACCCATTCGCCTGGAATTTTGCCAATAAATGATTGAAATGGCCAAAGAAGACGTCAACTTGATAAACTACTTATTTATGTCTGATGAAGACAATTTTGATCTAAAAGGTAATGTAAATAAGCAAAATTGCCGCTTATGGAATGAATCTAACTCAGAAATACTCCATGAGACAGAAACCACAACAAGTCACTGTGTGGTACGCAGTTTCATCAAGATGCATTATGGGTCTAGTACTTTTTTGCAGAAAACAGTGTTACAGTAACTGGCAATGGGCACCGTTATTTAAAGATGTTGAAGGAGCTTGAAGGAGCCAGAACTGCACCAAAGACCTGTCTGCTTCAACAGCATTTGGTTCGAGCAAGATGGAGCGACTGCAATGAAAAAAACTCCACTTTCCGCTGGCTGCCAAGGTCACCTGACCTGACTGCACCAGACTTTTTATGGGGTTATGACAAGCAAAAGATTTACAAAACGAAATTAGGGAATTTCATGATTTGAAGCAGCCCATTAAAACAATAATTGAGGTGATCTCGAATGCTACCCTTCAGACCGCAATTAATAATTTTCTGATCAGGTATCGCATATGCGTGAATGAGCATGGAAGTCATTTACGGTCTATCATCTTTAAAACCAATTAGTTATATAAAAAAAACGTTGAATTTTCTATACAATTAAAATACATAGATTACAAATAAGTTATTTAAATCTCCTATTGTAGCACAATTGGTGCGCCTCACTGTACGAGTATATATAATAAATTATATTATTACTATCATTTCTTTTTTTGTTCTTTGACATCCGTGAAAGTTTATAAGACCACGAACAGAAAAACTTAATAAATGAAATACTTCTTTTGATTTAATTTGTTGAAAATTTGTCAGCATATTTGCATGAACATTCTTCTATCCTTTGGGGTACCCACATATAGGCTACTGCATTACGAAGGAAGCGCAGGAAGGAAGAGCAAAGTAAAAGAATATCTCGTACCAAGCAATGACATTGTTTCTCTTGTCTCCTATCGAGATAGTTGGCGTTTTTATGGCAGAAAAGAGCTAAATGTAACAAACATGTCGTTGCTGTTGCTGTTGCATGTCTCTATAGTTTTACGATATTTCAATACAAAAGTTCATTAATATCATTCCGTTCGGTGGGAGTATAAAATCAACAAGTGCAGGAGGGAGTAACATAGATATTGGATAACACCAAGCAAACTTTGTGGTAGAATGATTATCTGGAAGAAAGAAATGTGATGGAAGCAAAAGGATTTGGATTTGCAATAGGAATTTTCTTTCTTTCGGAAAAAGGCAGATTAAAAACAAATGAATCGATAAATTGGGGGCCAGAATATAAAAACTTAGTATATTTTGAAAGTAAACAATCCTCTATATACTCTTACGAAATAGTTAAATCGTATCAACTTAACCTTGGATCAAGTGACAAGTTAGGCATGCGCTACTGGCTGTGTCGATCCGTAATTTAGTGGATTTTCCAAATAATGCAGGCCTATGTTAGTAGCCTATGGCGACCAAGTTATTTTTTCTATTGTCTACACCCAATGTGTGTAGGCGGGTGTTTCCTAGGATGCTTTGTACCGCTTACCCCTAAAACGCAAGCTCTCAACCTGATCCTGTAATTAAGCAGGCAAAGGGTATGATGCTTGTGTACAAAAACAAAGTAGTGTGGCCTTGTGCCAGGCGCCCTAGGAAGAGGTGGATTATGTCTTGGGATCCACCTATAATATGACATCAAACTGATCTTGGAACTCGTTTTTCGAAAACCAAGTAAAGGGGAGAGTCATAGTTAAACAAGACACAGCCTGGCAACAGGTGCGGTTATAGAGAAGCCGTCGAGAGACATCAGAAGATTTATCTTTTCCGTTTTAATAGTTGTACGATCAGAGAGATCTGGTTGAAAATCTGCGCCGTAGATTATGGATTACCAATTCCATGCGAGGTATGATAAAACCAAACTAGAGTAGCTTGTCTGCGGAACCCAGGCCAGAGGGTTCTTCTCTTCTGGTAGCACGGGTGACCAGGGGCACAAGTAACATTGTTTCTTCCTGGCCAATGGTGTTGGACCCCTAGTGGGAGCATCGTGCTGGCTGTGATTGCCCGAACAAGTGTTTTCAGTGCTTTTGCGTTGCTTCGTGTTGCGTTGGTGAAGGAAGGCATTAGCTTGGAAAACACTGTTCATGTCTGTCCGAGGTCTTCCTAGATACCTCAACTCCTACCCGGGAGGTAGCTCACTTCATACCAAGTGACTACAAAGGTACTTTGGCCGAATGAGGGAGTGGGACCTGAGGAAGCTTTTCCAAGGGACCTACTTCCTATCTCTGGTAGTTTAGCTAATCCTTCGGGATTAGTTTGAGTACCCCAAAGGGGCGCTTGCTGTCGCTAGAAGAAAGAAAGAACATATTACCAAGAAAAAAATGATGGACGACAGCACCTGTGTGATGGCACACCATGGGTAAGTCTTTCCCAGCGAGACTCATGTAAAACCTGCACATTTTGTCTTTACATGTGAGGGGATGGTCGGCGGCCGGTATACACCTTGTGAGGGACATATAGGCTATAGAAAACCTGAGTAGGGTAGAACGCAGGGCAGTTTTGGGGGAGTGTGTGACAACCATATGGCAAGCCAGATGGGATCAGTCGTACAAAGGTAGGCCCACATACGCTTTTGTGAGGGACGTTTAGTTCGTCAATGGAAATCCTGACTTTGATTTTAACTTGAGTCTGGGCTTCATATTGACGAGGCATGGTTCTTTGAACGAGTTCCTGTACAAAAGAGGTTTAGCTAAGAATAGTAGTTATGACTGTGGGCATCAGACACTGGATTGGAAGCATGTTTTATGCGACTGTCCTCTGTATGATATTAGGAATTTGGACACTTTAGGGATTGTGAGGATTGAAAGTAATTGGGAGGTAACGAACATGTTAGGAAATAGACTGGCTGAAGAGCGCCACTTTGCAGACAGGTTGCTTGCAATGCGGCGGGGTAGGAGAGAGCTGTAGGTGTTACAGGTTAGGAGCTCTGTAGTGAAGATACACTGCCACGTGTATTGTACAATGTACGATGCATGTGAATGTGTGTTGTAGCAGTATCCCTCTTCTTTTCACTTCTTTTCTTTTTTCTCCTCTATCTTCTATTTTCTGTATGCGGTTGCATAGTGCAAGGACATGTAGCCGCAACCTGTTGCAGGTGCATGTCTATGTTTCGTGCAGGTATGTACGATGGACGAGGTATGATATAACGAAACTGGAGCAGATTTATTTGTGAAACTCTGACTAGAGGATTTTTATTTTCTGGTAACACGGGAGATTAGGGACCCCAAGAGCTATTTGTTCTTGCCTGATCGTGACGCAGGACCCCTTGTGGGAGCATCGTTCTGGCTGTGGTTGCCCGAACACGTGATTTCAGTGATCTTGCGTTGCTTCAGTGTCTCCTGAAGATAATGCCGGAACTTGGAAAATACTGTTCTCCGTCGATTTGATGTGTCTAGATAGGCCTCACTCTTAACAGTGAGTTCAAAGGTACATTGACTGAGAGAGGAAACAAGACTTGAGGAAATCTTCCAAGGGAATATGCTTCTTATCTCAAAGATGCTTCAACCAATCCTTCACGCAACGAAAACACGCAAACACGTTCAAAAACAGTCCCAGGTGTGATGACACACCGTGAGTCAGGCCGTCAAAGCAAGAGCCACGATTTCAACAGAGAATTCTAATTTTGATAAATCAGATTATTTGTATGTCAGACACTAGAAATGGGTCGGCAGCGTCCTCTATTTTCATTCTTATCAAATGAACGATGTCTGCCAAGTTTTCTAGGAACATATGGATTAAGTTGGTCATCTGTATCAAGGCGAATCAAAAATGGTTATGTGATTAACTAGTTGATTTTTCTCTAGTTTTTTCAGGCATTATGAAATGCATTGAATACAAATGTGGGTTGCTGCAGTTCGCGAATTAGGAATCACAGGGAAAACCGGAATTGGGGAAATTAAACAATTTATGCGGGAAGTACTAGCAGAGGCGTGAAAATTTGGGTCATTTTTATTCTTAGATCCAACTAATACTT
The DNA here is from genome assembly GCA_019455685.1 of Philornis downsi. Lineage (NCBI taxonomy): Eukaryota > Metazoa > Arthropoda > Insecta > Diptera > Muscidae > Philornis > Philornis downsi. The sequence goes on along the minus strand of JAHXMU010031585.1, from coordinate 16,637 downwards.
CTGCTAAATTTAACTGAATTTAGAATAACTAGATAAGAGATGTGAACCTAGAAATTATTAGATTTAATCGGTCATTTTTATGGGAGTTACATGAAGGGGAATTTTTAAATTGTTGATTTTTCTAAATATATCCAGGCATAGTAAATTCCACATGCAATACAAAATTTCTACCAAATCATTTGTTCGATATTTTCATCTAAAGCAAAACGCCCTTGAGATAAACTAACAAAATCGAGCACTATCTCTCTATTAGTCAGTTGTGACAACTTAGCGACAAAAGCAATTTTGGGAATCTTCTTCAGCCATCGTCTATAAATGATCAATTTCCTGTACTTTTATTGACAGCATACAATATCGGCTGCCGCATGTTTCACCATGACATAAAATTCAATTATTGTAACGTCACGAACTTTGCCATCATGTGCAATATGTTGGTTGATATTCTGCAACCAACTTTGTCTCGATGTCAAGATGCAAATAAATGTCTGCAACAAACATACATATTTATATGTTATTTCTTATTTTATATCCGTTTAGAAAACAATAAAGAAATATACTTGGCTAGACGACAAATAAATATTCACTTCAACTCGCATCGAGATGCTAATCATCAGAGTGCAGCCATTCGTCCGGAAAGTGGAAGTTAAAGTAACACCCAAAGTTGATGATAACAAAGTTTACCATCAAAAATTTTCTCAAAAGATTTAATAGCATAACTTGATACCACTTCTTCCTGATGAAGTTTTGTACATCGTAAAGTTAAGAAATTAGCACAACTATGTGGATATACCGATATGTATGTAGATGGGTGTTGTATATTTATGGCAAACAGACAATTTCATCATAATATGCAACAATTTCAAATGCTAAGCTATAATTTATATCAAGCATAGTTTCCACAACTGCTTTATTTTTAACTCACTCTACAAGTGGAATCTTTGAATTTCTTGTAAAGTTAACAAACTTTCATATCTTAAACCACCGGACGTTGTTCAACAGTAAAAGATTTTTGTATTCCAACCTGTTCCAACTTCAGGTACAGCCTCAGTCACAAACAAACTGTACAATTCTTTTGCAGTAGATGGCTTTTGCAATCTGTACCCCGCGTAGTATAACTACAATATGGCTACGCTAGATGGCATTAGAAAGGACATTTTCTTACCTAAAAAAAAAAAAAAACAAAAAATACCCATGATTGCCTGATATACATATATGGCGCAATAGAACGTGCATATTTAAAAAATAGATTAAAAATGAATACAAAAGGTATGGTTAAAATAAATCTAAGGCATTGTAGAGTAATAAATGGAGTTTATTTTTTAAAAATAACATCATCTAAATGGTGACCCTCTCTACGACGGCACTCCTCTAACCACAAACGAAAATTATTGAAAACATTCTTCAGTAATACTGGTGTAATGGCTGCCATTTCACCACGGATATTCTCCTTGAGCTGAACGATGTCTCTTGGATTATTACTGTAGACTTTGTGTTTGAGGCGTCAAGTCTGCACTGCGTGGGGGCCATGGGATATCACCTCTTTTCGAAATCAGTCTGCCAGGGAACATCTGCTTCACCACCGCCATGCAGTCGTTTGATGTGTGACAGGTAGCTCCATCTTGTTGGAACCAAGTTCTGGAATTCACTATTCTTGAATTTCAATTTCTGGAGCCAAAAATCCGTCCAACATCTCAACATAGCGTTCCGTATTAACCGTGACGTTTTGGCCCCGCGCATTTTCGAAGAAAAAAGGACCAATTATTCCTCTGCCAGAAATTGCTGCCCATACTATGGTTTCTGGTTTTTGATTTTGGGATTTTCACTGTTCCAGTAACGACAATTTTGAGGGTTTACGAACCCATTCATAAGGAAATGAGCCTCGTTAGAGAAAAGGATATTGTCGAAATTGGAAAATCGATTAAGCATTTTATTAGTAAATGCGAGCCTTGCTATGAAGTCAGACTCTTTCAATTCTTGTGTTAATTGCAGCTTATCTGGAGACAGTTTAAGATCCAATGTTAAAATTCGTTGTAAACTTCGTCGCGATAATTGGAAGACAGACGATCTCTTGCGAGTCGACATTTGTGGATTTCCTCGTACTGACTCCATAACTCTCTCAACATTATCTTCGGTCCTAGATGTTCTTGGGCGACCATTTGCTTGTGGTTTAAATGTTGAACCGGTCTCTTCAAAACGCTTTACCCATATTTTAATTAAATTAGCACTCGGAGCTTCACTAATTCGCCGTAGTCCATATTCAGCACAATGTAGTCGCCTAGTAGCAATATATGAACGAGAGTTCTCGTAAAATGCGCGCACGCAAAATGCGCGACGCTTCCCGTCGAAGTGATTCATAACGACTAAAACTCCATGAGCCCGCCAACCCAACGATGTAGGCGCCCTTTCTACCCCGCAAAAAAAAGATGATGCAATATGCATCATCACAATTCTATTGTGCCACCCTGTACAAGCAAGATATTAAGAGCTTCTTAAATCCAAAACATGATAGTGAGAATCTTCTGTATTCATATGGAATTATTGAATCCCATAACCGTATAGTATGAAATCGAAAAGACCGCTGCGTTGTTAGCGTTTGTGCCAGCGGAAGTTGTAAAATATTGGTTTTTGAGGACCTTTTTTTAATATATTTAGATATTTTTGAGATTTTCTTAAGATATACAGAGTTTTTAAATGAAAAACAAAAAATTACCGCATTTTTAATTGATAACATTTCGAGCGGCGTAAATTATTTTATTTTTCTTTTGAAAAGTTGATAAATATGTTTGGGGGCATTAGAATGGGAAGACATAGACTTAAAAAACTGTGAAATGTCAGAAAGATATTTAAAACTTTATGTGCCTCGATCTGGGTGTAATTTACTTTGCCTATCAAATAATGCGTACAATAACTTCATACCTCCGGATGAAGGTATAACCACCATTTTTTTTTTCTTTCAGGTGTTACATTTTTTCCCTATCAGCTGATATGTGCCTTCATTAATTCGGAAAAAGGTACAATAATTCATCTAATTAACATTATAATAAGATCACAGGTACGTAATATGACGGCCAAGAGAAAAGTTGAAACTAAAATGTTTTAACAAACGATATGAAAATTGTGAATTTTGGACGCTATTTTAAAATTTACTTAACTTCAATTTGACGTTTGATGACTTGACGTTTTATACGCTTCTCGTTTTTAACGTTTTTATCAGTGGCTTATTTTCTTCGAACTTCTTAATATCACAAATACAGGGTTCCCGTCGGAAAAGTATACTACTTCGTTTGTTTATAATTTTTGATTAAATGAAAGAGAATGGATCTTGTATTAATAAATGTTTTATTTAATGTCGGCAATTATGTATGGAATACAATATCAGATAAATGTCCGCCTCTGTTAGCCAGTCAAATCGAGCGACCGTGGAGGCCAATGAACATCACCATTTCTTGAAATAACTTGTTGTGGAAGGCGGTCTCGCAGTTATTCCATTGTAATCCTGGCTGTATGCGATGTGGCACCGTCTTGTTGCTACCACATGTCAATCAAGCCCAAAGCATGCAGTTGTGGCGTTAGAAAGTTTTCAGTCACATCACGATATCGCTCAAAGAAGTAAGGCCCAATGCGCTACATCTTTTAGAAAATTTCCTAAGATAAACAACACAAATTTACTAGAGGCTCATGCATATTGAAATTAAATTCTAACACTTTCCTTGATTTTCCCTCCAAGTATTGAAATATATTTAATTTCAAATAAAACAACACACAGCGACTTGACCTAACCCTCCTTAGATTTATGTTTTACTTTGGAAAACTTTATATTTGACTTTCTTTCAAACCACAAATCATCTTAAATGCTTAAACCAGTTCACCATCAACGGTGATACTACTTCCGATTGTACGTAGAGTAGTATGTGTGTGCTCACATACACACGGATGCTTGTATGTAAATTAGGTTTATTGGTATGTGGAGCTCTGTCAAGTCTCTTATGGGAATTTTGTAATCTTTTACTTTTCTCACTTCCTTTTGTATTATTTTAAACAAATTTTGCAACTTGTTAAATTCAGAAATATGAAAGCATGGAGAGACAACTACCCTGTAGTCCTGAATTTATTTGCAGTGTTTTTTTTTTTTTTTGTAGCAAAGCAAAGCCGTGGCAGAGGCGAAAAAAGTATTGGGTTCATTTAAATTTTCAGAGCGCGCAAAAAACGAATAGCGAATGGAATGGGAACACAGTAGTAGGTTTCTAAAATTTAAGGTAAAGGATAATTTTAGCTCAAAGCGGGGAATACTTCCCCATTAGAAAATTCAAAGTTGTTAATGTTACACGCAATTTGTGGTATTTTGGAAAACTCTTTCTACATGCCAAGAAAAAAAACGACTTAAATGGTGTTAAGACAAAATCGAGTTTATTTGTAAGTATTATTGTACTCATTCTAATGCATATTTATATTCAATTCACATTCCAGAAATCAATGTAGTTCACAAGTTATATAAATTTTTTGAAACAACAATTTTGGATAAATTACGTAATATCTCTAATTATTGCCATTAGTTAGGACATATATTTCGTTATTTCCATTTATGTCCTTAAGCCATATATTATCCTCCAAGCATGATTTCAAAGTCCAGTATTCGAATATTTAAAAAATTGTAACAAATTCCCATAATAGCGTTTTTTTGAAAAGCCTCTTAAAATCTCGGTAAGGAAAATTTGTAGCTAATTTGCTTTTTCCTGTAAGCACAGACACTTTACCTTCTACCTTCTACAAGTACTTTCTACTTTGTATGTCTGATTGCACATTTTAAATGGAAATAAAATTAGAAGTTGACCTCCTATTTAGACGTAGGCTCTTTGTACATTTTTACGATTCTCACTTCGACAGTTTTTTATCCCACATCCACTTGAGATCCTAACAACTTAAATTTCGATTACTTCACTTACTTACTTTAGTCTAGACAATGGTACAGTGTCTGTTCCCTTTCATCTATAGGCTTTCCTTGAAAAGGAAAGCCGTTTTAATCCGGATAGAAGGCAAGAGGAATATGCTCCTTAAGTTTGGTCTTTCCAGCTTCAGTCATCAGATCTAGTCTATGGTTCAATCTTCGTACCATTTATCTGCTGTTTGATTTTTCATAATGTTCCGCGATTGTTCCAGTTCAGTGTACCGCTTTTGCGCCTTTTCTTTATTGTTTGAACGCCTAAGAATTGAATTTCGGAAAATAACCTTTTATCGCGTGCGTATTTTGTAACAGTAATATTTCTATAAAAATTGGTGAATCCTGCATTAAATTTTTTGCCTTGGATGACGATACCATATTTGCCCAGTTTCTTTTATATTTTACCCCCTAAGGATGTGAATTTTTACAAATTCATTATCACTCCTTGCATATTAATGGAAGCTAGATTTCTACACAGACAATTCGTAAATCTAGTTTCACCCCTCCATGGCACCATTTTTGTACGCTTATTCTATTTTCTACCCTTTTTAAATTTTTTTTGGATAGTGCAATCGTTGTCCCTTTTTTTCGTTTGTTTATATATAGGGTAATTTTTTAACCGTAGTTTTTTTTAATCGAATAAAACACTCAAATTAGCTTCATATATTACAATTTTTTATTGGAATCGATAAATTGGTTCTTGTCATTTAATTTTTAAAGATAATGTCCATTCGAAATGTCCAGTTTTTCCTCACTTTCTCCAACATTTCGATCTGTATTCCACGAATTACGCGTGTTATGTCATCCTGTAAGGCTTCAATAGTGTTCGGCTTGTCCACATAAACTAACGACTTGGCATAACCCAACAAGAAATAATCAAGAGGCGTTAAATCATAAGATCTTGGGGGCAACTCACATAGCCAAATCGAGAGAAAAGCCGCTCACCAAAATCATCCCTCAACATATCCATTGTTTCACGAGCAGTGTGACATGTTGCATCGTACTGATGAAACCACATGTCAACCAAGTTCAACTCAGCCAATTAGGGCAAAAAAAATATCGCGTATCATGGCTCGATATCGATTTGCCGTTGACGGTAATAACGTTTCTTCCACGGTCGTCTTTGAAGAAAAATTCACCGATGATGTCACCAGCCCATAAACCACACCAGATTGTCGTTTATCAGGGATGCAGCATGTGACTGTTCATCACTCCAGATGCGACAGTTTTGCTTGTTTGTGTATCCGTTTAGCAAGAAATGAGCCTCATCGCTGAACACAATTTTTCGATAAAACTGCGGATTTTCACTGTTGTGGTAGGTCATTCGGCTTCAATTCTTGCGTGAGTTGAATTTTATAGGCTTTCAAGCCCAAATCGACGTGTACAATTTTTCTTGCGGTTGAGTAACACATGCCCAATCGCTGAGAACGGCGACGAATTGACATTTCACGATTGTCATTAACACTGGTCGCTACGGCTGCAATATTTTCTTCGGTACGCACTCTACGCATGCGAGTCGATGGTTTTATGACCAACAAAGTAAATTTGGTGCACAATTTGGAGATAACAGCACGAATTGTTGATACAGCAGGTCGATTATATACCTATAGATATAATTGAGCTCGCATCAGGCATTTAGTACTGAGGATGGAGAAGGATTATACTGCCATTTCCATTAGAGTATCACACATACAAATTTGCCTGATTTAACAAAAATCGGATGACTTCAGAAAGTCACCTTTTTGCTCCTTTTACTGTGGTTTACTGCCTCTTGATTAGTTGCAGGTCGATTATGACGACCAAACGATGCACATTTGTCAATTTGTCACAAGAATTTTGAAAGCAAATTTCAACGATTTGCAATTGTTGTTCGTTTGTTGGTCTTTCCATGCTTAAAATGGCAGAGTGTACTGTACACTTTTCACTTTGACAGATGATGTTTGGCCGCCATTCGCAACCAGTGCTGCCAACCTGAAAAACTTAAATCTTAAAATATAAAATACGATTTTCATTCAATTTTTTATCACACCTCATAATGATGACGTCTCCTCTGACGCCTCATTAGTTTCCCCATTTGCAGGCAGTTTTGTTTCGAGAAAGTACGAATTGCTATGAACAGAATGGACATTATCAATTATGTGAATCTGACATCAAATGTTTGTTGTGGATAATGGTACTATTTCCACTCTCACACCTGTCACACTGCTTGAAAGGACAAATAAGCGTTCCGATTTTCATGATTTCCGCCTAGCTTGGCCAATGGTACCATTTTCATCTCTTTTCGTTCAGATTTTACCCATAAAAGCTGTAATTTTTAAACTACCTTCTTGTTACTCACTTAGTCTGTAAGAGGACTTTATGGACATTAATTTTCAACGTCGAACATCGCCAATCTTGCCGGATTTGGTTCTTTTTACCATATTTTATATACAAAATACACGAATTTCGAAAAGTCCCTTTTTTTGGCTTGCCTAATCTGGAACGGATCGGTCGGGGTGGTCACGGTTGTTCATAGTTCAAGTTCTACCCGTTTGAGCTGGGCCATATTTGTGTTATTCCCTCTTCTTGTCCCTTTAAGGAAAGAATGTTGAAAAATTCGTTCGTGTCGCGTGTCTAATCCAGGTTCCACCTCCAGCAGTTTGAGTTAAGCCTTAGTTCCAGATTTGTCTCGCTGTTGTTACCGTTAAAATTATGAAATTTGAAAATGTCTTTCTGTCTTACGCCTACTTTGGAAGGGGAATATGGACATCAAGTCCAATAATTTTAGCTGTAGCTAGAATTCGCGCCGCATGGCTAATGTAGATTCCTGCTTCGGCAGTCTGAGCTAAGCTGTGGTACCATATTTGTCCCTTTTCACCCTGTTTCTACCGCAAAATTACGAAATTTAAAAATTTCTGCTTGCCCTGTTCCTATATTAAGAAGGGGAATAAGAACACTAATTTTTATGATTCCAGCACTATACATTTATACTCAGTGTTGGTTCCATATTTGTCACATTTTACCATTTTTTCATATCTAAAAGTACGAATTTCGAAAAATCCCAACTTTTGGCGTTCCTAATCAGGTTGTAAATATGGAACCCAATATTCTTGATTCTAGCTCTACCCAATTTAATTAAGTTATGCCACCAGATTTGATCTTTTCTACCTTGTTTTTACCTCGAAAAGAATGAATTTCGAATAATCGCTTCTTAGAGTACACGTACTCTAGAAGCTTTTGCTCCAATTTATTATTCTAGTCATTTGGTTATATAATAAGTCAATCAGTCAGTAACGCACCAATTTTATACATACAGCTTGTCATTGTTACGAATTCTCTTTTAGATCTTCTATCGACTGAAAACCGGCGCTTGGAAGTGATCATTTAAGTTTGAAAAGAGGGAAAAGTCAGTGGAAACTATAGAATACGTTTACTTTTCGGTAATATTTGTTGAGCTTTTGGCCAGAAATTCTTTCACAATGACAGTCTTCTGAGTGAGTTATCATGGCGCAAAATCCGCAAATTTTAACTATGAAAGTAAACTATGAAACTGTAACTGAATCAAAGTTTGTTAAATATCTTGGCATTAATTTTTCTTACAACCTTTCCTGGGACATGCATATTGAAATGCTGAAAACAAACATTTCGTCAGCGACTGGAATTCTAAGGAAGTTTAAATATAAATTGTCAACAGGAACCAAACTTCGATTGTATTATGATTTAATCCATTGTCATCTGGTGTATATACCAATAGTATATGCTGCTAAAAATTGTATTTGTCTGAAATCTTTGCAAAGTGCACAAAATAAAGCATTAAAAATTGTTTACAACAAAACAATAGAGTTTCCTATCGTTAATTTGTTTAAGAATTATGCTATGCTGTTCTTCCCGTAAAAGGAATATATAAGTAAAACCTTTGTTTGTTTGTGTTCATATCTGGGGGTCAATTTTTTTTTGCCCAATCCCAAGTAAATACACGTCGGCGTCTAAACTTAGTACCTTCAAGATGTAGGCTTGAGCTGACAAAGCAAAAGGCAGGCTATGCTGGGCCTCACGTATTTAATGAATTACCACATGATCTTAGGCAAATTGCCAGAATATCAGAATTTAAATTGAAAATTAAATTATATTTACTTGAAATAATTGAAACACTTTTATAATTTATTTTGTTCTCTAAAATATTATATTATGATTTCTAATTTATTCAAAATGACATATATTTATCTTCTTCTTTTTATATATATAATTCTACTGTATGGGCGTTGTCAGTGAACTCCTCCTAAACGGCTGGACTGCTTTCCATAAATTTTTGTATATGCGTCTGGGTGGTGCCCGGGATGGTTTAGATTTACAATTCGGTCCAATTGGACTAAGGGGCGTGGTACCTCCCATACAAATAAAAAATTAAAAATCACTTATTTCTGCTCCTACTTACGGTATTTGAACAAAATTTGGTACATCGGTTTGGTGTTCATATCTTAAGTGCTACTGCAAATATGGGCGGGATTAGACAATGGGGCGTGGTACCTCCCATACAAACCATAAATTAAAAAGCAATTATTTCTGCTCCTGCTAAAATTTGAAGGCAAAGCAACGTTTGCCGGGTCGGCTAGTATATATATATATTTTTTTTTTATTACAACTATTATGTTATTAATCGATATATATATTTTTCTTTTTCAGATTTTTAAATGTTAACTTGAATATTATTAACTGGTCTCTATTAAAGTCTATAAGGCGCAGAGACATTATAAACACTGTTAATGATAATTGTATGAAGAAAAAAAAAAAAAAAAATCCAATTACTTGCGAAAAAATTTGGATTTCGCTTTGTATAAAAACATTTACAAATTGCTTGTAAATCACATCAGACATGCAAGACATTAACTTAAATACCTTTTTTTTTTTGCCTAGTTTCCAGCTGAAATTCTTTCATGCCAATTATTCAGTGGTCAACATTAAACATTTTCATAACAATTCCCTACTGAGTTCTATCTTTAAGAGACTAAAAAAGTACATGCCCTAACAGTTTTATAGACATCAATGACGCCCAATATTAATTGAAGATGATTAAGTGTTATATCGAATAGGGTTTATTAATGTTGACCAAAGAGACAACTCCCTCTGCTCTCCCAACATGCTGTCGCAAATCCTCTCTTTAAGAAAGCCATTCAATATGTAATGCACTTGTAACGTTTTAGTGTTTATTTGCTATTAAATTCAGTTTATATCCAGTCACATTTTCCATTTCCTTTGCGTGGTCAATCGCCAATTGGATACTGTGTCCGACTTGTCATAAATCATCCATTTAACATCGTGAGAATGACAATATTGAGTAATGATGTCCCTTTTTGGGGATTCCTTCTGTTAAGGGTTATAAATATAAATACTCTCTTTAAATATGGACGTGACATTTTTCCTGAACTTTTGACTGTTGCAAAATATTAATGTCTTTGTTATCACATGGTGTTGCGTTCGAATGTCTCGTTTGGAACTGCAGATGTTGGATGTTTCATTTCTAAGTTAAGCATTTGCATGTGTTAGTAGCGCCCATCTACGTTCAGCAGGTAAACTGGAGTGTATTGTCCTCTAACGGTTCGGTGTTATTGACTTTTCACCAAGTTACTGGTGGTTGGTTTTGTTGTCATTGGTGTAATTGTGTGCGTGTTGTAACCATAATGTGTCTAGGTTTGAAAAGTTTTCGAAAAAAGCACGTGGGTTCGACTCAAACACACATAAAGGACATACTCGTAGGTACATAAGCGCTGTTGCCTACACTGCAAGAAATGTGACATGAATGGGAAAGAGTGCTAAAAATTGAAACAAAAAGACAAACGACAGCAATTTTGGATTATGGCTGCAAATTTTGATTACGTCTTGAAAAAGAAAAATGATACCAGCCAGTACAGAAATTTCAGTTATGTCTTCTCGCCGACAATTAACATTAAATCAACGATTTGAAACTTTTATTGCAATATTTAATTTTCATAACGCATGAACAATGGCAAAGTACAGGGTGGCGCAATAGAACGTGCATATTTAAAAAATAGATTAAAAAATAAATACAAAAGGTATGGTTGAAATAAATCTAAGGCATTGTAGAGTAATAAAAGGAGTTTATTTTTTAAAAGCAACATCATCTAAATGGTGACCCTCTCTACGACGGCACTCCTCTAACCGCAAACGAAAATCATTGAAAACTTTCTTCAGTAATACTGATGTAATGGCTGCCACTTCACCGCGGATATTCTCCTTGAGCTGAACGATGTTTCTTGGATTATAACTGTAGACTTTGTATTTGAGGTATCCCCACAAAAAAAAAGTCAAGAGGCGTCAAGTCTGGACTACGTGGGGGCCATGGGATATCACCTCTTTTCGAAATCAGTCTGCCAGGGAACATCTGCTTCACCACCGCCATGGAGTCATTTAATGTGTGACAGGTAACTCCATCTTGTTGGAACCAAATTCTGGAATTCACTATTCTTGAACTTTCAATTTCTAGAGCCAAAAATCCGTCCAACATCTCAACATAGCGTTCCGTATTAACCGTGACGTTTTGGCCCCGCCCATTTTCGAAGAAAAAATGACCAATTATTCCTCTGCCAGAGATTGCTGCCCATACTGTCACTTTAGGACTATGCGATGGTTTCTGGTGTTTGATTTTGGGATTTTCACTGTTCCAGTAACGACAATTTTGACGGTTTACGAACCCATTCATAAGGAAATGAGCCTCGTCAGAGAAAAGGATATTATCAAAATTGGAAAATCGATTAAGCATTTCATTAGCAAATGCGAGCCTTGCTATGAAGTCAGACTCTTTCAATTCAATGTTAAAATTCTTTGCAAACTTTGTCGCGATAATTGTAAGACAGACGATCTCTTGCGAGTCGACATTTGTGGATTTCCTCGTACTGACTCCATAACTCCCTCAACATTGTCTTCGGTCTTAGAAGTTCTTGGGCGACCATTTGCTTGTGGTTTAAATGTTGAACCGGTCTCTTCAAAACGCTTTACCCATATTTTAATTAAATTAGCACTCGGAGCTTCACTAATTCGCCGTAGTCCATATTCAGCACAATATAGTCGCCTAATAGCAATATATGAACGAGAGTTCTCGTAAAATGCGTGAACGCAAAGTTCGCGACGTTTCCTGTCGAAGTGATTTATAGCGACTAAAACTCCAACCCAACGATGTAGGCGGCATTTCGGTTGGTTCATGCCATGGAAACTTTTCGAAAATTTTGGGCTTGAAGCGTGTGGCGGCGAGGTTCGTTCCAAAATTGCTGAATTTTGACCAAAAACAACGTCGCATCAGTATCGCTCAGGAATTGTTGAATGACATCAACGAGATTTGCTTAAAAGGGTCATAACTGGTGACGAATTATGGGTATGTGGTTATGACATCGGAACCGAAGCCCAATCGTCCCAATAGAAGAGTCCAGGAGAGCCAAGACCAAAAAAAGCATGCCAAGTTCGGTCAAATGCCAAGGTTTTGCTCACTGTTTTCTTCGATTACCATAGCGTAGTGCATCAGGTGTTCTTACCACAAAGTCGTACGGTAAATGAGGAGTATTACCGTTTGCGTGAAGCAATGCGAAAAAACGCCCAAAATTGTGGAAAAAAATTTATGGCTTTTGCGTCATGATAATGCACCTGCTCACTCATCTTTGCTTGTGAGAGATTATTTGGCCAGAAACAACACCGTTATCATGCCTCAGCCACCGTATTCACCAGACTTGACCCCCTGCGACTTTTTCCTTTTCCCAGGATTGAAAGGACGGTGTTTTGTGACGATTGAGAAGATAAAAACCGAATCGGTGAGAGAGCTCAAGGACATACCAAAAAGTGCATATCAGAACTCCTTCGAGGAGTGGAAAAAACGCTTACACAGGTGTATTATATCTAAAGGGGACTACTTTGAAGGAGATAAAATAGAAATTGGTGAATACATTAATATTTTTTGAGAAAAATTTAAGTTCACCTTTTTTTTTTGAACACACCTCGTATAATGTAGCACCCAGAACGAAGTATAGGGTTAACCATTTTTCATTTTAAAGTTAAATAAAACACACATAAAGTTATGATCTCGATGAAACTTTTATTTCATTATAATGCTTGGACTTTTTTTGGCATTGTGTACGAAATACATTGTCATTAACATGACCGCTTCTGGATTGGTTGCAGCAGTGAATCGCTTTGAGGTAATTGTCGCAAAAATACGGCCCAATGACACCTCCAGACAGTAATGCACACCAAACAGTCTCTTTTTTTAGAATGCAATGGCTTTTCCACAATCACTTCTTAGTTCTCCAAGCCCCATATGCGACGACTTTGCTTGTTGACGTAAGCGCTGAGTGATAAATGAGCTTCATCGCTGGAGAAAATTTTATTTGATTTGAAGCCCACGTCTAAATCATAACTTTTGTAGTAAGTTTCAACTATTTTTACGCGTTCTTCGATTGTTGAACAACCCATATTCGTAAATGGTAAACTTTTCACTAAATAAATAACATTTCAGATGACAGGTATTTAGCAGCTGACAGCCTTGCCAGACTGGCGATTTTGAAACCACTAAATGTATAATCCATTATATATCATTTGATACACCGAAGAATGTTACACCCAGGAGATAATGTTAAAGTACCAAGTACCTTTTGGCCAAATGTGTTTCTTGACTTTTTAAGTTGATAAAGCGATGTCTGAATGGCTGACAGAATAACTTCCATAGTGCCTCCCACACAAACTAGCTCATTTTCCAAAATTCTGTATCGTCCCAGTAACTATTCATCCGTAACTTGCTGCAACCCATATTTTGCACTATTGCATTATTTCATACAATTTCTGGTAAGAACGTAGCACATCGCCACACTCATTCCAGTGTCTCCCATGCAAATTAACGAATTTTTCGAAATTCAAACAATCGTCTGTAATTTGCAGTTAATTGGCTGTAGCAGTCTAGATTTCCATCAATTTTATAGTTTTACAATTCTCTATAATACCGTAAAAAACCGATCAAGTAACCAGGCCCCTCCTGATACCTTCTACGAGCATATAAATGACCGAATTAATCCATACGTTCTTACCTCCATAGCTTTCAATCGATTGTACCAAATTTGCCACATATCAAATGTCAGATACTTTAAGTTTGGAAAGGGGAAACGTTGAAAATGGGAAACGTTGCCACGCCCATTCTGAGATATCCCAAACATATTTAGCGATTTATTGAAACTTGGTTCTCCACATTGACTCCTAATACGTAGCCGTAAGTTATTTAAATTATCGTCATTGTATTGCATTCCAATACTGGGTAAAATGTGAAAAAAAACCGGGCAGTTTGGGAATGACTACAGAGCGGGCTCTGGTATCTCCCATCAAAATTAAACTAAATATTCTCACATTCGTATCTTTCATTCAATTGCACTATATTCAATATAATTGAGCTCGCATTAAGCATTTACGAGAGCGATCGCACAGCTTGCCGACCTAACAAAGAAGACACAAAATAGTTTTGGAAACTGTTCAATATTTTTCAACATATTCTCCATTTAGTTTTTCCTGCAACATTCAATAGCTTGTATATCCTGTTTATAGAAAGAACAGTCAAAGCAATTAAAATAGTCATCAATCGCAGACCTCATCTGTTTATTGTTGGCAAATCTTTTACCACCGAGCCATTTTTACAAGTTTATAAATAGAACATAGTCCTAGTAAAAAGCTAAATCTGGCAAATAAGGTGCGTGCTGAAGCAATTCGAACTTTAATTCATTCATTTTAGCCACCGCAATAGTGGATGTGTGAAGTGGATTATTGTCTTGATGAAACAACACTTACTTTTTCGCCATAATTTTCCATGGTTTGTCCTTTTTGAAGATAATGAGATAATCAATAAAAATAATCTCATGCGTATTCCAAAAAACAGACGCCATGAATTTGCCTGCAGATGGACCTGTCTTCACCTTCTTTGGACACGATTCTCCCCTTTCAGTCCACTGCTTTGACTGTTCCTTTGTCTCAGGTGTGAAGTGGTTGGCCCATGTCCAATCTATTGACGCAAAAGTTGGCTTTATTGCGGTAAAACATCTTTACGACGCTGTTTTTGCTCTATTGGTAGCAAGCGCGGCATCCACCTTGCGCACATTTTACTCATCTTTAAATCTTCGGTTAACATTCGACGTATAGCACTTTCTGAAATGATTATAATTTCAGCCAACTCACGCACCTTCATCCGACGATTGTTCAATGCCATTTTGATGGATTTTCTTAACCTTGTCTGGCGTGGACACCTCACTTAGTCGACCACTACGGTGTTGGTAACTCGTACGGCCTCGTTTAAACTCTGCTACCCAATATTTTACAATCGTAAACGAAGGAGCGGACTCTCCCAGAGTTGAAGCTAGCTCGGCTTTAATATTTGTTGGACTGAGACCGTTCAAATGTAAATATTGAATTGCATAACTATGACCAATTTTTTCAATGTTTACAAATCTCAAATAAAGGTACTGTTTGAATCCGAACCCAACATTAATTTAAAATAGTCCTAATTTTATGTTCCTTCCTGTATTATGAGTATTTTCTTCTCTTGTTTAGATTAATCACTCAAACAATATTCAATCTTTACATATAACGATATAAGTCAGTTCGTCTCTAAATCTCAGTCAATTAAGTAATCCTTAGTTATTGCATAGAGGAAAAGAATCGTTGAAAGAGCTGAAATATACTGTAATTTTTACCCAACTATCATCAATAATTTATTACTGTGGCCCTAAAGGTGAAATATATATTTGCAGTCAAATAAACGCCGAATTTAATTCTTACGTGTTTTTGCGTTCTCATTTCTCTAAAACCTCTTGAGCAAATATTTGTCGATGTTCCAAACATATGTTTTATATGTTTGCCTTGAAACTTCAAACATATGTTTAATATGTTTGTCACTTTTCACCAAAATAATTTTTTTCAAACCACTGGCATCATCTTTACGTCAGCTTGGCTAGTTTTGGGACCGTTCTCGTACTATTGTGATTGAAGAAGGATTGCACTATCACGCCCCTCAGAGTAACGAATTGTAAAAAATTCTAAATTTCTCAATCGGAGGACTTCCGGAAGTTATAATTTTGCTTTTTATTACTGCGCTTCAGTTTTTTTTTTTTTTGCAATTTTTGCAGCACCATAATAAAATGCTGAAATCAGCTCACCTGACTGAAATTTCCGTACTAAATCATTACTAGTTGATTTCACAAGTCTACTAATGTTTTATCGAACATTTTATGACGGAAAAATGTAAATTATTCCGATTTAAAAAATGTGCTTGGTGTTGCCACTTAAGTCAATTTTCCTCACAAAAAAAACATGCCATAATCTGGGGGAAAATTTAGCATCAAATTTCACGACCAATTTTTTAAATCCACAAAAAGTCGGCATAGTAGCAGTCTTCTGGGCAAACGTGATACATCACTAGGTTCTTGCACTCCGCAGATCCACAATAAATGAAATAAAATTATAACCTCCTAAAGTCGGAAAGTGGATTACAGATTTTTGCTAAATTGGCCAATTCGTTTGTATGGGGGTGTTACGATTCAATCCATTTTTACTCGAAACCTCGTATTTACTAAATGTACGATACATGCTTTGATACACAGAATGTTTTCCAATTGGTTGAAAGATATGAATCCAGGAATAAACAGATTAAATCAAATAATTTGTGGAAGTTACCGGAGATAGC
>JAHXMU010031584.1:10489-33347 GCA_019455685.1 Philornis downsi | reverse complement strand
CATATAGTCATGAAACGCATTCGGTCAAAAAATACTTGGTAATTTAGACGTCTTCTACTGAGCATTACGTTTTTGATGGTATCAAGTGACATATACACATCTGGTCAAAAAAAAAAGTACACCTTCTTTTTTTTTTTTTTTTTTTTTTGTTTAAAGGCGAAAATTTATTGAAATTAAAATAAAAAACAAATACTAATTTCCTTTATTATAACATTAGAAATAAAATAGATACTAAACCAATAACAAAAAACAAAAATTGAATTCAGCATTTTCCAAAAAGTAAGAAATTAATCCAAAAACATTGGACAAAATAATAAGTACATTTAGTTAAAATAAGCAAAAAGTAAAAAATCAAGATTTTTCTACTAAATTGGTTGAGTTTCGTTAAAAGTCGGTATATCCATCTTTATTTTCAATCATTTTGTTGACTCTTTTTGGCATGCTGGCAAAAAGCTTCCTGTGGGTTTCTACTGGTATTTCATACCAAGTTTTTTGATCAAAATTCCATATTTTTAAGAACCTCCTTTCCAATTCTTAGTTTCAACTCTGCCCAAAGATTTTCAATTGGATTTAAGTCGGGAGATTGACTTGACCAGTCAAGAAGGGCAACATTATTATCTTGAAACCAATCCTTTACCAACTTAGAAGTATGCTTCGTATCGTTAGCTCCTTTAGATGAAGATATAAAAAGGACGACAAATTTTAATTCGTTGTGTTCTAATTAATCCTTTGTAATAAAATATTTTTGTATATTTTCCCAGTTGGCGCCTGTTAAAATTTTTAACTTAAATATTTGTCCTATTTTTCACTGGGTTTACCCAACTCACATGTATTAGTTCATTCACACTTTTCTTGCTGAAATGAAGTGAGTAAAAAAGTTTTGCTAAAGGAAATAACTTATAAGTTTTTACTTATCAACGAGCGGATGTGTGCACGAATGTTATTTTACAATATTTCCTATATTTTTTTTTTCGCTCCTCGCCTTGTTCGCTCTCCATTTTTTATATGTTTGCCGTTGCAACATATGGTGACGATGTCTAGCGGCTGACGGACTGACGTAACGGATACATTACATTTTCACAAACACAAAAATGAACATTTCCCTTGAACACACACACACAGAAACGGACACAGAGCTACATACGACCAATGCTCCAACATGGTTACACGACTGACGAGTATTCCATTAAATTTAGCAACACCACCAACTGCCAACAGTTGATAAACTTTTCTTTCATTCATGTCGTGTCAACGTAGAAGTCCCTTCTCTCGTTCTCCCATTCGGCATTCAAATTTCCATTTGTTATGGGTTTTTCTGCAACATCAACTTTATGTATATTTCCCCATTTTTCTCTCTTATTGTTATTGTTTTTTTTTTCCTGTTATCGCCTTACCAAAGCTGGTGAGCAATCGGAACTTGTGTGGAAGAGGGAGTGTGCAAGGAGGAGGACAGTGCGAAAGAGATTCAATTGAAATGTTTGTTTTTTTTTTTTTTTTTGTACATTACGAAAATTGCGATCAATTAAAAGGCTTAAAAGGAGTAAAATCATGAAATACGAGTATTGTAAATAATATTCTGTGACGTACGGAACGAACATAATGAAGTTTTTATGTAACGTATAATGAGTGACATGTTTCTAGGATATTTTGCGAGAAAGTATGTTAACTCATTACGAGCTTATAAATTGAACGCTCGTATTTCTGTAAACGTTGACCCGGGATGGACCTCCAACAGTGTACGGTCTTGTTTGCCCCTCAAACCATCCATTTATCAAATTTTCCAATATACCTGAGCATACGAGGAAAAATGACTTAAGTGGAGTTAGGACATAGTTGAGTTTATTCATTACTATTAATGTATTTACTTTAACTCATATTTAAGTGTAATCTCAGCACCAAAATTCAATGTAAAGGGTGATTTTTTAATCGTAGTTTTTTTCAAAATCGAATAAAACACTCAAATTTGCATCACATATTAAATTTTTTTTTATTGGAATCGATAAATTGGTCTTTGCCATTTAAGTTTTAAAGAGAATTCCATGCAAATGTTGTCCGCTGCTCCGTCTCAAAATGTCCATTCGGAAGGTTCAATTTTTCGTCACTTTCTACAGCAATTCGGCTTGTATTCCACGAATAACGCGTGTTATGCTGTCCTGTAAGGCTTCAATAGTATTCGGCTTGTCCACATCAACTAATGACTTGACCTAACCACACAAGAAATAATCAAGAGGCGTTAAATTGCAAGATCTTGGAAGCCAACTCACAGGACCACATCGAGGAATAAACTGCTCACCAAATTCATTCCCCAACATATCCATTGTTTCACGAGCAGTGTGGCATGTTGCACCATCCTGGTGAAACCACATGTCAACCAAGTTCAACTCAGCCAATTGGGGCAAAACAAAATTCTTGTAGTTGGGTAACACACGCCCAATCGCTGAAAAACGGCGACGAATTGATTCACGATCGTCATTAACACTGGTCGCTACGGCTGCAACATTTTCTTCGGTACACACTCAACGCATGTGAGTCGATGGTTTTATGTCCAACAAAGTAAATTTGGTGCGAAATTTGGAATAACAGCAAAAATTGCTAATTCAGCAGGTCGATTATGACGACCATAATATGGTCATATCAAACGTTGCACATTTGTCACAGAGCACGAACTTTGATAATAAATTTCAACGATTTGCAACCGTTGCTCGTTTCTTGGACTTTCCATGATGAAAAGGCAGAGTATACTGTACACTTTTCACTTTAACAGATAACATTTGGATGCCATTACCAACCAGTGCTGCCAACTTGCAAAATTTAAATCTTAAAAAATCACTCTATAGTTCCCAAGTCACAACAACTATCCAAAACAGCGACTTTTTTAAAGATCATATTTATTATATCTCTAAATATTTATATAAGTAAGAGTATATTTTTTGTATTAAATACTTGTGCTCTTAAGAGCAACCTTGCCCCCTCTCATTCTCAGAACTTAAATGACCAAACTCTAGATATGTGGTAAATTTTGTTCAACCGATTGGAAGATATCAAGGGCAAAATATATAGTTTAAATAAGTCATTTGTATAGGAGATAATTGAATGTTACTTGATCGATTATGACAATGAAGTGACTAAAAACCTAGACTAATACAGTTGATTATTTAAAAATTATAGGAGATTTATTAAATTTCAAAAATCGCATGGCAATGTGCTCCTTTTTCATTCTGAGACCTTACCTTTTCAAAAACTCAATGTGTTTAAAATTTAACTAAATTTAGTGCAACCGATTGGCCAATACGAAACCAAAATAAAAAAGGATTACATTTATATTTGGTTAAAATAATCTGTGTGCTTCAAACTCATCCTTCTTTCTGGGTGTTAAATTTTTCCCATATCAAATAATAAGGTGGATGTCATTCTTCCGGATGTGGGTATAAAAAAGCAGGTAAAGGCATCAATATATAGGGCAAATGTCATATACAAAACTTCCGAATTGCATTCCTGAACATACTTCCATTTTTCTAACTTTGTCCCAAATAGTGGCCACCACATAATAATGTGGCCAATTGATAGAGTAAAGACAGACCTCTCAGTAATTTAGTATGTGCCCACAGCATAACATGATGTACATTATTGAAGATTTAAAATTGAACTTAGCGATGGCGTGTGCCTGCCACAACTTCTCCTATACCTTCCACATCGGCTTTTGGCTGTACATCCCATTTGCCTCCTTAATGCCTACGTAATAGTCTGTCCTATATTGCACATAATCACTTGTAATGACTGCAACCAAAGAAGATTGTATTAAAATCTCGACTATCATCGACAATGCCATTTAAATACATTTTTGGATTTACGAAATCTTATTAAAATGTCCGTAAACAAAACGAATTTTATATTAATTCAGTATTTCATTCGAAATTTCCCAATGGCTTATTGTGAAGGAGGATTCATAAAAATTTGAATATATTAACGACACAATGTAATGCCGTACAATATGTCTCAAACAGCTACAGTACGGTCTCCAGATGTATAAACTGTTGCAAATTAACAGGGCAAATAATGTAGACGATGCTCGCTTACTTCTACCAGTGTTGCCATTTTCTGATTTATTACCCATAAAATGGAACATTTTTAACTTTCTAGAATAATTATAATTTTACATAATTTTCCCTTTGATTTAGACCCATATTTGAATTTTAAAGTTTCCAATCACATATTAAAATTGTGTATATCAGTTGTTCGGAAAGTTCGTTTGGTTAATTCGTTCCTCCAAACACTATCACAACTTCCTCTCACCCCTTCCCTAAACTGCTTACTATTGTTTACTTGTGTTCTCGCTCTAGTCGTGAGTGGTTAAAGCGTTTTAGAAAAAATTTTAAAAAGTGGAAAATATGAGCGGAAAAGAGCATTTTGCTGTATCATTTTCGAAAAGAAAAAAAGGCTGCAAAAGCCAACCGAAAAATAAAGTCTGTTTATGAAGAAAACGGACCAAATGAAAGAACTTTACAGAAATGGTTTAAAAGAATTTCTACGGGCGACTTCTCCGGAACGGACGCTCTCAGATCAGGGCGACAAAAAGAAATTGTTTCCGAGGAGGTGAGAGATCTAATTATTGTTAAACCCAGTGCAACAGTTAGAGAAACAGCTGAAATAATAAAAAAATCAGTCTCAACCATTCACGGGGTCATAAAAGAGCTCGGATTTTTGAGCGGCATTAATGTGTAGGTACCTCACTCTCTCACCGAGGTCAACCACCTGAATCGCGTTGACGTCTGCGATAACCTAAGAATAAGAAATAATAATACAGCATTTCTGAACAACCTCATCACAGGGGATTAAAAAAGGAAAATCTACGACAATGTAACGCGGAAAAGATCATGAAGAAACCAAATGAACTCCTTCATTACACCTCTATAGCGGGTCTTCACTGCAGGAAGGTAATGTTGACGATTTGATGTGAAGGCAAAGAAATAGTCTTTTTTTGAGCTTCATCCACCAAATCTAATCGTTTGATGCGGACTACTATATCGTGCAATTAAATAAATTGAAGGCGACATAGGAAGAGAAACGGCCGAGGCTCATCAATCGGGGAGACGTCATCTTACGTCATAACAACACCCGCCCTCACACTGCCTTGCGAATACGTCAGAAACTGTCAGAGCTTGGGTGGGCAGTTTTACCTCAACCACCGTACTCGCCAGACCTCGTCCCGTCAGACTATCACCTATTTCGCAGTCTGAGCAACCACTTGTATGATTTGATTTTCCATAACGACAAGGAAGTAAAAAACCGAATTGATCGATTTTTTTCGGAAAACCCACGCGAGTTTTATGAGAGAGGAATAAATTAGAGAGGAAGAAGTTGTTGAAAAAGGGGGAGATTATATGATAGATTATGATTCGTCCAAATCAAGCTGTGGAGAGGTTGGCTTTTGGGTTTCTGACTCTCCAAACTATTGAAGAAGTGTATACTCGTATTTGTAATTGAAAGCGTTTCGCATGGAATAAATAAGAAAGAACTGCAAAGCGGCTATTCACATTTTTATGTACTGGATGCACAATGGGCCCCTTTTCTTCTAAGAGGATGCTTTTGATCTCTATGGTTTCGAATAATTTTTGGTTTTCAGAATTTTCAATAATATATCTTGAGTTCTAAAGATAACATTTTTAGCAATTTGGCTCCACCTTTTGCTAAACTCTAGAAATCTATAGTAATGTATAAGGTGTAGTAAAAGCAAGTCCATTTTTTTACCAACAGATGGCTTTAATAATGTATATCTCACTTTGTATACTTACGCAGTTTTGTGATTGCTGGACTCAGCATTGTTTGAGCGTGCGTCAAAGGTGGACACCAGCAAAGAGAAAAAGTTCGCCAAATTTTACAGTTTTTTTTCAATTAAGATGAAAATGCAATGCTGTCGGCTGAAAATGTGAACAATGTTTGTGATTCAGATACCACAACAGACAATCATGTGCGATACTCATCTATTCCGTTGAAGTAATTTTAATTTCAGGGATGCGTCACATTCTGGAAGGCCTATTGTCGAAAATGTCGATAAAATGACATCAAGTCCGATCATAAGTCCATCCTGTTAGCACTGTTTCAATTGCACAGGATACGTAAATGAGGCTGCATACAAAAATAAGCTCAATGTATGAGTCCCACCTGAGTTAACACAAATAAGAAACTTCATAAGCCGAATTTCCATCTACGAATAGCTAGGAAATCGTTTATTCATAGTGAAAAGTGCGTTACGGCACACCTTATAAAAACATTTGCAAAAATCGGCAGCCTCAACTGCCATAAGTACAAACATTTCTATGAGAAAGGCATAATACAGGGTGTCCGTCGGAAAGATATACTACTTTGTTTTGCCGTCATTTTGGTAAACATTAGTATTGACAGTTCATATTTGGCACTCGTGAAATAGAGACGTGGCCAATTTATTATGGAAAAATATTCGATAAACCAACGTGTTTTAATCGTTAAAATATTTTATCAAAATCAATCATCGATTATTAGAACAACTTTGACCACAATTTTGCACAAGGATTTGCATTTGTTTCCATTTAAGATTCAGTTGACACAAAAGCTTCTTCCCCAAGACCATTTACGCCGCCGTACGTATGTCAATGGGATTTTACAGCTCGCCCATGACAACACCGATTTTCATGAAAAAGTCATAATGAGTGACGATGCACATTTTCATTTGAATGGATATGTGAATAAACAGAACAGTCGGTTCTGGGCAATGGAAAACCCTTAAACTATTCATCAGTCACCTTTGCATCCATTAAATGCGACAGTCTGGTGTACAATTTGGTCAGGAGGAATCATTGGACATCTTTGAAACTGAAAACGGCGTAACGGTGACTGCTAATGGGGAGCGATATCGTAATATGATTGAAAACTTTTTAACGCCACAACTGCATACTTTGGGCTTGATTAATTTGTGGTATTAACAAGACGATGCCACATCGCATACAGCCAGTATTACAATGGAATTACTGCGATGCCTCTTTCCACAACAAAATATTTCAAGAAATGGTGATGTGAATTGGCCTGATTTGACTGCTCGGGACTTCTTTTTGTGGGGATATCTGATAAAATTAATGAAATACCGCGCGAAATGTGTGAGAATGTAATGAAAAATGTGCTCAAAAGGGCTCGCATTTGTGAGGCTAACAGAGGCAGACATTTATCTGATATTGTATTCCATACATAATTGCCGACATTGAACAAAACATTTATCAATATAAGATCCGTTCTCTTTAACTTAATTAAAAATTATAAATAAACAAAGCAGTGTACCTTCCCGACTGACACCCTGTAGAATTACCTTGGAAATGACAACAAGTTTTCGAACAAAACAATGTAAATTTGATCTGAATCGGGACTTTTTATTCCATAATACTTAAATAATAATACCTACATTTCTAAGGAATATAGATTCCTAAAAGGAAATAAATAATATTTTAAAATAAATGGAAATGTAATGATTCTGTTTCCTCAGCACAAGTGCTAAAACTAACTTCTGAACACTAAATCAGCATAAAGGAAGCAGAATTATAACTTTCTGGCATTATCGATCAGATTGCATGTGTGGTCCTTTAAAAGACGTGGCAATGTAGTTAGTCTTTATTCGCAGAGATAAGATTAATAATTGTCCGATGACTGCTAAATTATACTACATTAAATGCTGTTTTAAATTAGGCAGACGATCCAGACGATTTTTAAAATGTTACCAAGCATTATATTGTAATAATATTGAGAAAAGTTGAAGCAACTGCATTCTATTATTTGGGGATTAGAGGGGAAAACTAGATTTCTATAAACCCACTAGTATGGGGTCACAAGAAAAATCACGGCAATGCCCGCCATTTTTATTTCCGGGATCGCAGGATGTCACACATCTTGTGCTGAATAGCGGTATATGGGTTAAATAGGTCTTATGTATGAAAGACACCAACAGGAACGTAGTTATTTTGATATTTTGTCTCGTATACTCGTATGCTAACACATCTCTTTTGGTTTAACACGAGGTTCTGGCTAAATTTTGGTGAAATTCTGTCGAAAATTTGGTTTCGCTGGTGGCAACACTGAAACATACACGTGCACATTCTGTTTTAATTGCGACTAATTAAGCTGTTATTTAATACGTCTGATACGTACACTGAAGGAGCTGTGATTTCATTAATGACACCAATTTGCAACGGTTGTCATGGGATAATTTGGTGCACATACATATAACGCAACACGAGGATGATACTAAAAACAACAAGATACAAACAGAGTTAACTTAGTATAATGGCATAGTGTTAATTATTTAGAAATACTTTTCCACTAGGCTAAACTGAAGCGGACATATTCTCATGATATATTTGTATGCTATTGTTTGCTTATTATCATGCGAAAACTAAACTCGCCTGGTAGAAAGCTCTTGAGATGTCCATATTCTTCAGGATACTGGATAAGATCCAAAGGATGGCTAGTCTGTGCATCACAGGTGCACTCCGCACCACCCCATCCGATGCAGTAAATGTAATTTTGCAACTACTAACTCTGGACATAATTAGTATGCAAACTGCCGCAGCTACAGCAGTAAGACTAAGGGAGCTGTCACAGTGGTCGAATAGTGGTTATGGGCACTGTGTGATCCTTAACACGGTGCCTGACATGACAGGCACCATAGACTACAATCTGGCTAAACTACTGTTCGACAAGAAGTACCATGCACTTATACCAGATAGAGATACATGGAAATGTAGAACTGCTGGTGCAAGACATACTTCTACACCGATGGCTCTAAATTAAATAATCAAGTAGGTTACGGGGTCTACTCCAAAGGCCTAGGGCTAAGTATAAGAAAGAATCTATTATAATATAATATCCTTTCCACGGTGGGGATTAACATATTTTCTGACAGTCAAGCTGCCATTAAATCCCTGGATTCTGTCTTCCTGAACTCAACAGCACAACATTTAGACATTCACCTTATTTGGGTGCCAGGATTCACGCACATACCAGGTAACTGCAGAGCAGAAGAGCTGGGAAGTGGGCATACCTGTAGCCATTTGCAAGCTCCTACTGCGAAATAGAGCATATGTAGCAGCAAATGATAGGTGGGCGTCTGTCCGAGGCTGTAATCAATCCAGGCAGATGTGGCCTTGGCTCGATCTGAAGCGTTTACTCACATTGCTGTCGCTATCAAGACCCGACGTCTCATTACTTGTATCCGTCACGATGGAACACTGTCTGATAGGAAGACATGCAGGGAGATTGAAGGTTGCGACTAATGATTTCTGCAGGACCTGTAGGGATGAAGAGGAAGAATGCATAGAACAACTTCTCTGCAATTGCTCCGCCCTAGCGAACAGACGGGCATCAACACTGGGCTTTTATTTATTTAGGGACGTAGAGGTCTGGACGATATAGATATTGTCCGACTTGAGAGCTTCTTAGGCGCTCAGGATAGTTCAACGGGAGAAACTAGAGACATCCATATCTCTAGTTTCCTTGGTATCACAATGGACTATACAGTCTAAGTGAGTCTGTCTATTCAGACTGCCACACTGACCTGACCTAATCTAACCAAACCCGCCTGAAGCCGTTAACCCCGACAACATTTAATTCCAATCAGACTATGGCTCGTAGCCACAGAGCAGCAATGAAGCCATGGCTTTCTCACAAAAACAAATCTGTAAAATTTAATTTTATAATAACTGAGGCACAAATTTGACTACTTAAACACGGTGTCCACATTTATTAAATACGCTTAATTATAAATGTTGAGTTAATTGCTACTAAAATGTATAAACCAGGGACCATCACTGAAGCGCAGTCAAATCCCAAAATAATTTTAATTTGTTTTAATTTCTGGAATATGAATCAAAAATTTATAAAAATGTTTATTCTGGTTCTGACAACCCAATCTAAATTGTATTGTATTGTATTTTGTTTCTGTTTCATAAATTCAAAACGAAATTACAAAGAACTTTGATTTCGCTTCTACTCGAAATAAAATCTATGAAACGTTTTGTTTTTATTTCATTTCATATTGTTCAATTCGAAACTGACAAAATTTCTGAGAGTATTGTAAATTCGAAAATATTAGGTGGGCAACTAAGTTCAGTTTAGTTATTTCCCAATAGATGGCGCCAACTGTAAGCGTTAGTCGATTCTGTCATATCTTAAACGTCATTAGCCAAGCTTTGACATATGCAATATGACGTCATATTCTTCTGCTTATGTGAATATGTATGATTTTTTGCCAAATAATCGTCATATGCGGAAAATATTGACTTTCTTCTTTCAATCGAAGGAAACTGCTGCTCACCGGGAGTTTCAAAACGTTTATGGAGATGCTGCTTTAAGTGAGACAGCGTGTTGAGATTGGTTTCGTCGCTTTAAAGACGGTGGTTTTGATGTTGACGACCGTTCGCGTGAAGGAAGACGGAAAATCTTCGAAGACGGTGAATTGACGTTATTGTTTGATGAGGATCCGTGTCAAACGCAGGTAGAGCTTGCTTTTGTATTAGGAGTTACACGTTAAGCCATTCCAAGCGTATGCAATCGCTTGGATTCAAAAGCAAGGAACTTTCGTTCCTTATGAGTTGAAGCCAAGGGACGTTAAGCGTCGTTTTTTCGTCTATGAACATCTGTTTCAGCAACAAAAAAGGAAGGGGTTTCAAATCCAATCCAAAAAAAGAAAGTTATGGCAGTTGCTCGGTCATGCATCGGCTGAATATTCGCGCTGCGAAGATTATGCTCTATATTGGGTGAGATCAAGTCGGTGTTACTTATTACGAACTGTTGAAGCCAAGCGGAACCATTACAGCCGAGCTCTGCGCAAAAAACGCCCACAATACGCGGAGAGGCACGAAAAAGTGACTCTTCAGCATGACAACGTTCGGAATCATGTGGCCAAATTAAAACCTATCTAGAAACGCTGAATTGGGAAGTATTGCCCCATCCAATATCTTCTGTTTGATGGCACACGGTCTGGTTGACCAGCAGTTCCAGTCATATGATGGCATCAAGGAATGGCTAGATTCGTGGATAGCCTCAAAAGATGAACAGTTTTACCGTGACGGAATTCGATCTTTGCCAGAAAGATGGGAATAGTGATGGGCAATACTTACAAAGAATCATTTGTAAACGTGTTTTCATAACAATCAGTGTTTTCATAAATCGGTTTACACGATTTAAGTGAAGTTCCAAGCGCCAATGTGATACGAAAATGGATCAGAATGTTCAAGACAACCGGCTCAACAGTACCAATTACGGTTCGTGGTCGCCCAGTTTCTGCAAGATCAGCCGACATTGTGGAGCGTGTTCGTGTTTTAGTTCAGCGAAATCCGCAACAGTCAACACGTAAGAGAAGTCAGTCTTTGGATGTCAAAAAAACAACTTTACGACGAATTTTGAAACGTGATTTGCATTTGAAGGCTTATAAGATTCAGATAGTCCAAGAATTAAAACCCGATGATGCCAATAACCGACTTAACTTTGTCAATTTGATGCTAGAGCGGTTCAACAATTTTAACAACGTGATTTTTAGTTAATGGCCATGTGAACAAGCAAAATTGTCGGTTCTGGTCCGAGACTAATCCCCGACGCTTGCATGAACGTCCACTTCACAGCCCTAAGCTTATCGTGTGGGCTGGGATAACGTCAACCGGTATTATTGGACCATACTTTTTTGGGGACGAAAGAGGGCATGCGATGACGGTTAGAGCGAACAATTATTGCAACATGCTAGCAGACTTTTTGGTGCCAACTTTGCAAGAACTTCAAGGCATGTGGTTTCGAGGATGTGGTTTCAACAGGATGGGGCCACATGTCATACGACTAGGGTATCCATAGAGCTGCTGAAAAATGTTTTTCCTGGAAAACTCATTTCGAATAGGGGTGATCTCTCTCCATGCGATTATTTTCTATGGGGCTACCTCAAATCGGTAGTCTACGAGAATAATCCGACCAATTTAGAGCAGTTGAAGAGGAACATTATCCAGGAAAGTAACAAAATACCGAGAACAACTTTTCAACGAGTTTTCCAAAATTTGCGACTTCGGTTCCAAGAGTGTCAAGCAGCCGAGGGAAGCCATTTGGACAACATTATTTTTAAGTCTTAAAAATTCCCATGCTTCTACTTTTTAAAAATACAAATATATTTTTTTTATGTTTCGTAGTTTTTTTTTAAATTGAATATTTAAACCGGCAACACCCTTATGGCCCACTCTGTATTATATATAATATACGTATTTTATATATTATAAAGGGTGATTTTTTAATCGCAGTTTTTTTAAATTGATAAATCACTCAAATTTGCATCATATATTAAATTTTTTTATTGGAATCTATAAATTGATCTTTGCCATTTAACTTTTAAATAGAATTTCATGTAAATGTTGTCCGCGGCTTCGTGCCAAAATGTCCATTCGGAAGGTCCACTGTTTCGTCACTTTTTCGAGCATTTCGGCCTGTATTCCACGAATAACGCGTGTTATGTTAAGGCTTCAATAGTGTTCAGTTTGTCCATATAAACTGACGACTTGACATAACACCACAAGAAATAATCAAGAGGTGTTAAATCGCAAGATCTTGAGGGCTAACTTACAGGGCCAAATCGAGAGACAAGCTGCTCACCAAATTCATCCCTCAACAGGTCCATTGTTTCACGAGCAGCCACATGTCAACCAAGTTCAACTCAGCCAATTGTGGCAAAAAAAAATCGCGTATCATGGCTCGATATCGTTCGTCGTTGACGGTAACGTTTCTTCCACGGTCGTCTTCGAAGAAAAATGAACCGATAATGCCACCAGCCCATAAACCACACCAGGCTGTCGTTTTTTCAGGATGCATCGGTAATTCATGTATGGCATGTGACTGTTCATCACTCCAGATGCGACAGTTTTGCTTGTTTACGTATCCGTTCAGCAAGAAATGAGTCTTATCGCTGAACACAACTTTTATGTAAAACAGCGGATTTTCATTGAGCTTTTGTATGGCCGTCCGTCATTCGTCATTCTATGATGAAATGGCAGAGTATGCTTTACATTATTCAGTTTGACAAATAGCGTTTGGACGCCATTACCAACCAGTGCTGCCAACCTGAAGGACTTAAATCTTAAAAAATCACACTATGTATTAGTGTAATTTCTCTAAGTGCATATTCGAGAAAGATGGTTTAGACCATTTCCAGAATATTCAACTATCATGTGTGTAATCCCTTTCGCCCTTTATCTGTATATAGGGAAGAATAGGAAGTTTCTAGAATTACGTTTATGATAGTAAGGTTTGTTTGTTTCTTCTACACCGATTATATAATCTATTGTCATCTCTTTTTCATCTGTAATGTAAATAAAAACATTCTGAAAGTAAGTTTATGTTGAGCAACACTATTCTGTAAATATGTTTGGCTTTATCGCACTCATTATGTAAATTTGCGTTCTCTCAAATCTATTAGCATTTTCTATGATAATTAATTTTACTATAAATAGGGTGACGTTGTGTTTTTGAATGAATTAATAAAGTTGACGTTAACGAGAAAATACGTTCCACGATTCTAAAATTAGTATACAATATAGACAAATTTCCTTACATATCATGAATGAGACATGGGAATACTTCTCACATTCGGTGGGCTTACATGCATTCTGTAATTCAGCTTAGCGACGATTATGAACGTCATAGTTTGAGAAGCATAAATAAGACTTATCGATTACTCGACTACACAAAGTGTTCGTCACATTAAGGTGACCGTTCGACACATAAAGGTGAGCGCCGCTCAAATAATACGTGGAATTGAATCCAATATCATGCGAATGATGGTCATGTAGGTTACATGCATTCTGTAATTCAGCTTAGCGACGATTACGTGCGTCATAATTTGAGAATCATTAATAAGACTTATCGATCACTCGACTACACAAATTGTTCGTCACATTAAGGTGACCGTTCGACACATAAAGGTGAGCGCCGCTCAAATAATACGTGGAATTGAATCCAGTATCATGCGAATGATGGTCATGTAGTATCTGTCGTACCGCGGTCGGTATTAGCTTCATTATTGCGACGCCGACACACAAAACCTTACAAGTTCAACTCGAAGCTTGCCTGTTATCGAAGGATTAACGGCACATAAATGCAAATCTCTTCGCCGGACCTCTCGAAGCTCAGTTTAGTCTCATTTGAAAAAAAAAAAGAAAAACAACTGAACTTACCCAGAGCGTAACAGCAAAACTTAATCGTTCCAATAAAATTATAAATAAATTTATTTACTTCAAAATACATTTATTATTTCATATGTTTGGAATATATTTCGTATATGATTACATGTATATATATATGCATATTATATGATTATAGCGAGCAGTTTACTTTACTTGCAACCGATTGTAAGGCTAGGCCTGGAATTGAAAACGTTTGAAAACCAGCTAGAGATTGCTGATTTATAACTTAGAAAGAACATCCAGTATATGTCACTAAAAATATTAAATGCATTTACACATCCTCTATTATCGGTACGTCTTACACGCCAACTACTCTGATTCTGGTGGGGTAGCTAAGATCTGTCTCTGTCGCTGTTCTTGTAATCTGTGCAATTGTATGCCACGCACGGTCAATTGCTGTGCCAGCACTAAAGACCTCTCGGCATCATCTGTGGCCTGTCTTAACAATTGCCATCGTTCCTTCTCACGGCTTACATTTACTTTGGCGATATTCGATTGTGACAACCTCACTCTCATCTCATAACTGCGTATAAAATTTCTCAACATGAATTCTTTTTCCTGTAGTGAACCAGTGATTACTTTAATCTGATCAATTAATTGCTTATTGTCGCTCTTCAATTTCTTTCTATCGATTTTGAGATTTACAACCTGCTTTTGCGCAGATCGTAGTTCATCTTCCAGCTGTTCAATGCGTTCGCGGTTATTCGAATCGTTACTATTAATCGTTGGTTTTTCATAGCGAAAGCTGCTGGAATCGGAGAGGCCACTGTCATAGATGGCCGCGCTCTCATGTGCGTCATTGAGAAGTTTCCTTAAACGCTGAAGTTCATCGTTAAGAAAGGCATTTTCTTCCAGCAGTTTAGAATTGCAATCTGAAAAAGAGAAAAAAAGTTAATCTTAAGTGAACAAGGCTGATCAATATTTTATAGATACGATACTATATATTGAGAATATGTATTTTTGGAAAAAAAATTTTGCTTTACTTTACTGGCTGCACTTGCAAATAATTCCTTAAAA
The DNA here is from genome assembly GCA_019455685.1 of Philornis downsi. Taxonomy (NCBI): domain Eukaryota; kingdom Metazoa; phylum Arthropoda; class Insecta; order Diptera; family Muscidae; genus Philornis; species Philornis downsi. The sequence goes on along the minus strand of JAHXMU010031584.1, from coordinate 18,099 downwards.
ATAGTTATAATTCTTAAATTTGGCACAAACTATCAATAATTTTTATGCAAAAATTTCATATTAAATGCTCTTACTATGTTATTTCGATTTTTTCACAAAGATGGCGCTTTTGTGATTATGCCTTAACCCGAAAGGAATGATAAAATTCGAGAGAAATTTAAGACCGAGAAGAATGCGTTGAAAGTACCAAATGTGTTTCTTGACATTCTAATTGGATTTAGAGACGTCCGTCTGCCTGGCTGGCAAACCGGCACACACGATAACTGCCGTAAATCTTTAAGAAACTTTTTGAACTTTGGCAAAGCCTAATGCTTTGCCAGTCCATAGCCCGGGATTGTAAATGAACTCTATCGACCAACCCCCTCAAATTGTCCGAAATTAACTATTTTCCTTGTAACTTCTAACACGTTTATTGCACCAATTTGAGTTATTATTCATGATGTTGTTTTGTAATGCTTAACAAAATTTAAAATCGATTATCCACAGCCCTTCTGGTAGCTCACATAAAAATGACCGATTTGATTCATATTTTCTAACAAAACAAATTTCCTCCTCACATGCAGTGAACTTACACGCATTTAATTTTTAGACTCACTCACCCGGATCAACAGCTTAACGACGATTTCAAACTTCACGGTATGAGCAGCCTCTACCAGAATTGTTCATTACACGACCACTGGAAGTGTTTGCCAGACACATCAAGGTGACTGCCGCTAAAATAATGATTGGTGGCTGTATGCGGGATTGAACCCGCAGTCATAAGAACGATAGTCGGTCACAATTTCTTATGGTTTTACTAAATTCAATAAACTTTGCTACACGTTAACGCCAAGAAAATGAAATTTGCCATACAAATTGGGCGATTTCGGAAATATTTCCTTTGTAATTTCAAAAGAATAGGCAACAATATTCTTAATTTTTTGTGGCTGGTATTTAATTACAATACGCGATAAAATCTGGGAAAAATGGGCTAAGTACTACAGCGTCCCAAAACTAACCGACCTAACAAAGAAAACACAAAAATGTTGGGAAAATTTTCTTTATTTCTCAACAATAATCTCCTATATTTCTGAACATAGACTCCTTTTTCCCAGAGATATTTAATAGCTTATGATAGCCACTAACCCCAGACTCCAGCTCGTCATTGTTGGCAAATCATTTACCAAATAAGGTGCTTGATGAAGCAATTCGAACTTTAATTCATTCGAATTCAATTTTGGCCATTACAACAGTGAATGTGTGAACTGGTGCATATGTTGATGAAACAACGTTTTCTTTTTCGCCACACGCAGTCTTTCTTCCATAGTTTCATCACCTAAACGCTGCCATAAAAAAGCATAACATTCGCTGTTGACGGCTACACCTTTCTAAAGATAATCAATAAAGATAATCCCATGCGCATCCCATAAAACAGACGCCATGATCTTGCCTGCAGATGATACCGTTTTCGTCTTCATTGGACGCGATTCTCCCATTCCGGTCCATTGATTTGACTGTTCCTTTGTCTCAGGTATGGAATGGTGGACTTATGTCTCATCCACAGTTATAAATCATGTTCGGCGTTGTTCGTCTTGGCAGCTCGTACGGCCCCGTTTAAACTCTTGTACCCGCTATTTTCCAATCGTAAACGAAGGAGCAGACTCCCCAAGAGTAGAATCTAGTTGGGCTTTAATATTGGTTCGACTGAGACCTTTCAAATGGAAATATTGAATTACATAACGGTGACCATGTTTCTCCACGTTAACGAATTCATTGAAATCGTTAATTTTTGATGGCTCAAATAAAAATGCTAAACAACGCGGCTCCTTTAAACTTAAAACATATGTTTTATAAGGTTTTCATAAAGATTTACAGCAATTATCGTGCCAACCTGGCAGACAGGCGGAATAACCATATAAAGGGTTTCCCATCAAGAACGCAAGATTTAAATGACTGATGCAGCAATCGAATCGTTTCTCTGGCTGTATGACATGTGGCGCCGTCTTGTTGATACCACATGCCCTTCACATTCATTTCTTCAATTCTAGGCACGAAAAAACCGGACATGCCCCATTTTCATAAAAAAAAACGTATAATAATTCCTCCAGCCCAAAATCCACACCACACAGTGACACGTTGAGGATTTGCTTCTCGTGAATCACTCGAGCATTTTCCTCACCCCAAATGCAACAATTCTGCCTATTGACGAAGCCATCAAGATGGAAATGGGCCTCGTCAATGAAGATGATTTTATCGGCAAAATCAACATTTTCATGTTGTCTCTCCAATACCCAATTAACGAACTTCCTTCGCTGTCCATGGTCAGCTGGCTTCAGTTCCTGAGTCAATTGAACTTTGTATGCATGAAGATGTAAATCTTTCGTCAAAATTCGCTGCATAGTGGATTTGGAGTCACACCAATTTGCTGAGCTCGGTGTCGAATTGAGTTGGATGGAGTTTGAGCGACATCGCCATGTACAGCTGCGACATTTTCTGTCGATCGACCTGGTCGGTGTTACATCACTAACAGACCCAGTTTTGGTAAATTTATTCATTAATCTCTTTACAGTTGACTCTTTTGGAGCATTATAGTGACCCCAAATTAATCGCAATTTCCGAACTGTAGCCGCAAAACTTTCACCATTTTGGTAAAACAATTTCACAATGAGAATGCGTTGTTCATTCGTGTAGCGCTCCATTTTTGCAAACCTTGTACCTTCTACTAGCAAACAATAACAATTGTTCAAGTGTCAAACAATGACACTTCGAGTGGCGCCAAATTTAAAGTTTGCATTCTTTTTGGGACACCCTTTTACATATAATTTTATATATATGGCCAAATGTGTTTTGTAACTTTCTAAGTCGATTGAGCAATATCTATCTGTCGGTCTGTCTTGCAAGTTGGTAAACAAGATAGCTGTCGTCGTAAACATTTCAAAAACTTCTTAGAACTTAGCGCCGCCTAATAATTTGCCAGATCGTAGCGCAGGACTGCAAATTAAAATTTTCGCTCTATAAATCCTAATCCGCAGCTTGCTGTAACATATATTTTGCCTAATAATTCCCTAGTAAATCTGTAAAATAGCGTCCTTTCTGATACCTCTTATAAAAATAACCCCATTAAGAAATATATTTCGAGATTCGTGCCCATTTTTTCCAATCGCATTAAATTCAATCAAATTTAGTACGCCTTAAGCATTTGCATTTGCTGAAGCAAATTATGAGAATGAAAATGAACTGTATTACCACGTCTCCACTTGTACCTCCCAAACAAATTGCCTAATTTTTTTCTGAAATGCTCCGTAATTCCTCCATAATTTGTAGCCAGTAGGATACAAAAGCTTTAATTTTTGCCATAATTATCTATGAAACTTGAAGAATGTCGACTGATTAATCACGATTTCACTGGTATCTCCCATGCAAATGTCTGATTTAACCCACATATTCTTACGTTCATAACTTCTAAGAAGTTGTACTGAATTCAGTCAAATTCCATTATTCGTTCGAGGAACTAATTGTCATGCCTATTCTACTGCCTTCCATACAAATTGATCGAATTAATAAATTTTAATTTTTCACCGTAATTCCTAATTCCTACGCTAAAGTTACTCGAACTTTAGCCATTTTTATTGGATTATAATGTTTGGTAAAATGTGAACAAAAAAAAACCAATCGAACAGCCTAGCCCTTCCTAGCAACTTCTATAGTAATTACCAAATTTAACCCATATTTACCTACATCCGTATCTTTCATTCAATTGCACCAAATTCAGCACACATTAGGCTCTTGGTGAATTAAGTTCGGCTGATGGAGTACTAGGAGCCAGCACAGTTGAGTTATGGAAGTTGGGGTAGTTCACCTAACTGAATTGCCTGTACTAGTTATTCAAAAGGCCACTGCTACCGATCTTAGTATTGTAGTTATCACTATTAGTTAGGTCTCGGTAATAGATTTTATCTACTTACATAACATTGAACGCGTCGGTTTCAGCATGTCGTTTAAATGCCAAATTAGAAAATTTCTTATTTTAACAAATTCTGAATTCTTGCCTTTATTTCAAAAACTATGAACTACAAATACGAATCGTACTGCAAACACAACGTCAATGTCAATGGGCGTTATTTAAAGATGATAAAGGAGTTTCTTTTACCCAGAACTGCGCAGAAGACGTATCCGTTTCAACAGCATTTGGTTTCAGCAAGATGGAGCAACAGCACACAATGCCAGACTATGATCGGTCTCTGAAGCTCCAACGAAAATTCTCAAACAAATTAATATGCACAAATTTCTGATCAGGTGTCGTTTATGCGAATGAGCATGGAGCTCATTTACGGTCTATCAGGTTCTAAACCAATTAGTTATCTATATAAATAAAAATCAAATGCCGTTCGTTGGTAAAGACATCAGTTGAGAACGGCTGGACCGAATTGAATAATTTTTTTTCTTTAAATGTTCGTCGTAGTCCAACTTAGGTTTTTATGGAAAGAAAAAATTACCACATTACAATTAAATGTTTGTAGTAAATGTTTCCAGTGCTGCTACAAATATGGGCGGGATTGGACAATGGGGCGTGGTACCTCCCATACAAACCACAAATTAAAAATCCATTATTTCTGCTCCTGCTCACGGTATTTGAACAAAATTTGGTGCGTAGGTTTGGTGTACATATCTTAAGTGCTAAGTGCTATTGTAAATATGGGCGGGATTGGACAATGGGCCGTGGTACCTCCCATACAAACCATAAATTAAATATCCAATATTTCTGCTCCTGTTTACGGTATTTGCACAAAATTTGGTACATCGGTTTGGTGTACATATCTTAAGTGCTGCTGCAAATGTGGGAGGGATTGGGCAATGGGGCGTGGTACCTCCCATACAAACCACAAATTAAAAATCCATTATTTCTGCTCCTGCTAACGGTATTTGAACAAAATTTGGTATATAAGATTGGTTTACATATTGTAACTTCTGCTGCAAATATTGATTGTATTGGACAAATAGGCGTGGTACCACCCGAAGAAATCAAAAATTAAAAAACCATTATTTCTGATCCTGTTATAGGAAAATTTAAGTTTTTCAAATACTGACTTTATTTCACTTCTCATTTTTCTATGTTTCCCGACAGACAAACAAAGAACGTTGTACATGTGAAAGCGTTGCAGTAATTTTAATTCTCAATTAAATTGACTTAAATTAAATAATTTTTAAAAACTTTACAAAAAAAGTATTAAAAGCATTCATTTAAATAACCAAACTTTTCTAACAAAAATTTAAATACAGAACCATCTATCCTGAAAATTGTAAATCATTAATTTGCCACCTTTGAAGGCAGAACGAAGTTTGCCGGGTCCACTAGTGTAAAATAAAATTAAATTTTCTATTCAATAAAAAAAAAATGAAACACATTGATTAAAAAAATTAAATTTCTTATTGCACCACAATAGGTGCGCCACCCTGTACTTAGGTAATTCCAGAAACAGTTCAGGTTATTCTCAAATGAATAACAGTCAAAGAGCCAGAATCAGCCTCCATCCTCCATCGCCCAAAGGTAACTTTAAGCTTTTTATTGGCTATAGTTCATTATTTTTCCAATAGATGGATTTCACAATCTGTATCTCTTGTTGTGTAAATGCGATCGTCTTAAGCTGGATGGTGCCAAAAAGATTATGTTTGATGCCGTCACTTCACTCAGCATTGTTTAAGATGGCGTCAAAGATGGACAACAGCAGAGAGAAAATAATCTATATATTAAATTTGAAAACGTAAGCCAGATGGCTGAAAATGTGAACAATGCTTATAGTCCTGATACCAAGTAAGAAAACACTTCATGGATCTAATTTTCTTTTCCGGATCATTGTTGAATCGCAACAAAATCGACCTTTTACTGAAGCTAATAGTGACTGGTGATGATAACATCAAGCGAAAACGGTGATTTCCGAATTAGGGTGAACCAGCGCAAACGGTAGCAAAACCAAAATTGACAGTCGGGATGGTTTTGCTGTATGTTTTAATGGATTGGTTGAGAATCATTTACTATGAACTATTGCCCAACGGCCAAACAACAATTATACCCTCTGAAGGAAGCAGAAGCTGCCAATATAAAAGGATATATAAGATGAAGTGTCCCGCCGAACATTCCTGGTATATGTTGTGATACGTTTAGTGAGGACTATGCACAATATGATTGCCAATTGTTGCTGTCTGTAGCAAATGATTCTTCTGGCGAAAAATTAGCCACAAGGAAGGCTTGGGAAAATCGATTTCCCCAGTTTTTTTATTAATAGGCAGGAGGGTTTCTACGAGAAAGGCATAATGAAATTACTTTCAAAAGAGAAAAGACAAAAAAGTTATTAATTAATTGAATTATGCTAACTAAAGTCTTCAATGCTATGCAAAAATAATGGATTTCTTTTCAGTACACATCATGGTTCTCTTTTCATAAATACAGGGTGGCGCAATAGAACGTGAATATAGCATCATCTTTTTTTGCAGGGTCTACATCGTTGTCGCTATGAATCACTTCGACGAGAAGCGTCGCGCATTTTGCGTGCGCTCATTTTACGAGAACTCTCGTTCATATATTGCTACTAGGCGACTATATTGTGCTGAATATGGACTACGGCGACTTAGTGAAGCTCCATGTGCTAATTTAATTAAAATATGGGTAAAGCGTTTTGAAGAGACCGGTTCCACATTTAAACCACAAGCAAATGGTCGCCCAAGAACATTTAGGACCGAAGACAATGTTGAGAGAGTTATGGAGTCAGTACGAGGAAATCCACAAATGTCGACTCGCAAGAGATCGTCTATCTTACAATTATCGCGACGAAGTTTGCAACAAATTTTAACATTGGATTTTAAACTGCATCCATATAAGCTGCATTTGGTCGCATTTGCTAATGAAATGCTTAATCGATTTTCCGATTTTGACAATATCCTTTTCTCTGACGAGGCTTATTTCCTTATGAATGGGTTCGTAAACTGTCACAATTGTCGTTACTGGAACAGTGAAAATCCCAAAATCAAACACCAGAAACCATTGCATAGTCCTAAAGTGACAGTATGGGCAGCAATCTCTGGCAGAGGAATAATCGGTCCTTTTTTCTTCGAAAATGCGCGGGGCCAAAACGTCACTGTTAATACGGAACGCCATGTTGAGGTGTTGGACGCATTTTTGGCCCCAGAAATTGAAAGTTCAAGAATAGTGAATTCCAGAACTTGGTTCCAACAAGATGGAGCTACCTGTCACACATCAAATGACTCCAAGGCGGTGGTGAAGCAGATATTCCTTGGCAGACTGATTTCGAAAAGAGTGATATCAAATGGCCCCCACGTAGTCCAGACTTGACGCTTCTTGACTTTTTTTTGTGGGGATACCTCAAACATAAAGTCTATATTAATAATCCAAGAAACATCGTTCAGAAATGGCAGCCATTACATCAGTATTACTGAAGAAAGTTTTCAATAATTTTCGTTTGTGGTTAGAGGAGTGCCGTCGTAGAGAGGTTCACCATTTAGATGATGTTATTTTTAAAAAATAAACTCCATTCATTACTCTACAATGCCTTAGATTTATTTTAACCATTCCTTTTGTATTTTTTTTTTTTTTTTTTTTTAATATATTTTTTAAA
>JAHXMU010031584.1:0-10389 GCA_019455685.1 Philornis downsi | reverse complement strand
AAATATGCACGTTCTATTGCACCACCCTGTATTTATTGAAAGTTTAGCAATCAGATTTTCATCGTACAAACTTCTTTCAACGAATCTGTAATTGACATTTTGAAAAAAAAAATCAAACAAATATATCTTTTGTACAGAGACCTTCAATAAAATTCAATTTAGTTTCGGTTTTGATATTGTAAACTTATTAAAAGTAAATTAGAATGTTGTTTCTGATTCATATTCGAAACAATAACTCACTTTATGCATTGATTGATATGTTTTTATCTGAAACTAAATTAGAAACCTACATTGACCTATTATCCTATTATCTCCAACACTCTATTCGATTTTCACCTCCGATTTCAAAGTTAACAAGAACCAATTAGTAGCATTTTATGCGGACGACTCTGCTATTATAACTAGCGGAAACGTGTCCAATGCAATAATTAAAGAATGGAACAAACATTGCTAACAGCTCAAAAGTACTTTGAGCACTGGAAAATTAGAATTAACCACAATGAAACACAAGCAATAATATCTCCTTTTAACAAATCACCAAAGATCACCACGGCCGCTTACAACAGTACCATAAGCCTACAAGATTCAGTGAAGTACTTAGGCATATATTTTGATAAAAATTTTAACTTTATTAAACATATTAATTACATATGTGCAAAGGCGATTGGATGTGGAAAAGCATTATTTCCATTGTTAAATAAAAAATCTAAATTGAACTATAAAAATAAAACGCTTATTTACAATATGTGCATAAGGCCGATAATGACGCATGGATGTCAAATTTGGTATCCAAGTACTGTAAAGACAAACCTCAAAAAACTACAAATTATTCAAAAAAAAAAAGCCTGTAGATAATACACAATCTGCATCGGAGATACCCCACTAATAATTTACATGATAACTACAATCACAAAATGCTCATCATCGTATTCCAAAAATTAACACAAGGATTTAAAGATAATTGCAGATCTTCACACTTTGCAGAAATAAGAAATTTATACAATTAATTATATTTTTCAACTTCTTCTCGGAAGTTCTATAAATATATTCTATTAAAATTTCTCTAAATGTTAAAATGTTTTTTTTTTGCTATCTTTTTACCTTAAAATGTCGTAAAATATCTAAACGTAGCTTTCCTGTACACTCTAGTTGATATTTGCAGCAATACATTACGTAAAATCTCAAACTTTTGTATATAAATATTTGTACCTGCTGTGATGATAGTAAAAAAAAAAAAAAAAAAACCTACATTGACTCTGTTTCTCCATCGCAACATAATGAAGTAGATATTCTGATTCCAGAATCTGAAACCAAATTTAGTTTAAATACTTGGTAGAGGAAAAGGTCTGCCGCCATATTGCGAAAAGGAAAAATGATTCAAAAAATTTATTTTCTGACTTTAAAAAGGCAGGCTCTCCGAAATTTTCACAGCTGCTCAAAAATGTTTTCCGTTTCTGTTTCTAATTGAAAATTTTCGAATGAAATACAGGGTGTCTATCGGGAAGGTACACTACATTGTTTTGCCGCCATTTTGGTAAACATTAGTATTGACAGTTCATATTTGGCAGTCGTGAAGTAGAGACTTGGCAAATTTATTATCGAAAAATATTCGATAAACCAACTTGTTTTAATCGTTAAAAAATTTTATCAAAATCAATCATCGATTATTGTGGCGATGAGAAAGTTACGTGAAATTTTTGGCAGAAACAACGTGCCAACAAGAGGGTCTGTAGCTATAGGGTCAAGCATGGATCACAACGTACTGCAAGATCGGCTGAAAATATTATTGCTGCTCTAAAAAGTGTTCAAATCAATCCATCAACCTCAATTCGACGCCGTGCTCAGGAGCTTGGTTTTCAAAAAAAAACTTTGGCCACAATTTTGTACAAGAATTTGCATTTGTTTCCATTTAAGATTCAGTTGACACAAGAGCTTCTTCCACAAGACCATTTACTCCGCCGTACGTATGCCAATACGGTGTTACAGCTCGCCCATGACAACTACGATTTTTATGAAAAAATCATAATGAGTGACGATGCACATTTTCATTTGAATGGATATGTGAATAAACAGAATAGTCGGTTCTGGGCAATGGAAAACCCTCAAATTATTTATCAGTCATCTTTGCATCCATTAAAAGTGGCAGTATGGTGTGCAATTTGGTCAGGAGGACAGTTCTTTGAAACTGAAAACGGCGTGACGCTAGCTGTCAATGAGGAGCGATATTGAGATATGATTAAAAACTTTCTAACGCCACAACTGCATGCTTTGGGCTTGATTAACATGTGGTATCAACAAGACGGTGCCACCTCTTATACAGCCAGGATTACAATGGAATTACTGTGAGACCACTTTCCATAACAAGTTATTTCAAGAAATGGTGATGTTGATTGGCCTCCAGGGGACATCTGAAAAGCAAGGCTTATGCAAACAAACCAAAAACGCTTGAGCAACTCAAACAATATATTCGTGATGAAATTAATGAAATACCGCGTGAAATGTGTGAGAATGTAATGAAAAATGTGCTCAAAAGGCCTCTCATTTATAACAGAGAAGGACATTTACCAGATATTGTATTCCATACATAATTGCCGATATTAAATAAAACATCTATCAACATAAAATCCATTCTCTTTCATTTAATCAAAAGTTATAAACAAACAAAGTACTGTACCTGCCCGACGGACACCCTGCACAAACAAAAGGTTTCATAAACTGATCAATTTAAAAATTGTTTCTAATTCCGTTTCGGATAAATGAATCAAAATCAAAATTTTTTTTGCTGGTGTGATACAGAAACAAAATTCACTACAATTTTGATATAGTTGCCGGAATCAGAATAAAAATGCTGTGTATTTTGTATATTTACGTTCCAAATCAAAACAATTTTCGATTTTCATTTCATTTCGGTTAATGTATATTCTGGTTAAAATATATTTTTAATAAAACACAAATGCGTCACCACTTGTTTGCTGGCTAATGCGTTACATAATTATGGAATTTATAAAATTAACTGCAGCGGGGGGAATTTGCATATTCACTACGGCAAAGTTAGTTTATCAATCGCTTTGTATTTACGCATTTGATTAACTGCTTATGTGAATATCACTTACTATTAGTTAATTTACATTTAATTACTACTTTAATTAGATTGTGTGTAAACAATACCCAAGTTTCTAATGTCATACAATTAGTTTCCTAGCACGCAGTGAATAATTATGGCTTCATTATAAGTAATTTGACATGTATAAATTTCACAATAACAACTATTTATGAATAAAAGTATTCTATTATCGTAAATAAAGAAATGAGGATAGTGCAGATATTTTCCACCTACGTGTTTTATGTATCGTGGGGAGGGCTGCTTTAAGATATTTTTCCTACGCCGGCGAATAAGCAAGGATGAAAAAAAATGAGACCTAGATCGTTCTGAAAGACTTTAATCGGCAAATCCAGTACCCAGCACAAATATTACATACCAAGAGGGTGGTCCCAAACGTACCCAACCAACCGCAGACAACACGAACAAGTTGGAAAAAATGTTCTTTACTTTTCAACATAATCTCCTTTTAGCTCAAGACACACAATGCAGTAGCGATATTCAATAGTTTCTATATTCTGTTTATAGTTAGAACTCTCAAACTCCTTAAAATAGCTATCAATTGCAGACTCCACCTCTTCAATATAGGCAAATCTTTTACCAACAATCCATTTTTTTAAGTTTGGAAAAAGAAAACAGTTCGAGACAGTTAAATCTGGTGCATGATGAAGCAATTTGAACTTCAATTCATTAATTTTGGCTATCGCAATAGTGAATGTGTGAACTGGAGTATTGTCTTGATGAAACAACACTTTCTTTTTCGCCAAATGGAATCTTTTTCTATAATTTTATCACTTAAATACTGCAGTAAACTGGCATAATATTCACCATTGATTATTTTTCCTTTCTCAGGATAATCAATAAAAACAATCCCATGTTTATACCAAAAAACAGACGCCATTATCTTGCCTGTTGACGGGACCGTCTTCGCCTGCTTTGGACACGATTATCATATTTCAGTTCACTGCTTTGACTGTTCCTTTAGCTCAGGTGTGAAGTGGCGAAACCATGACTCGTTAATGGTTACAAATCGGTGCAAAAATTCGGAATTATTGCGGTGAAACATCACCAAACACTCTACCGAAACATCTCCACTACGCTGTTTTTGCTTCATTGAAAGCAAGCGCGGCACCCATCTTGCGTACAGCATTCTCACCCTCAAATCTTTGGTCAATTCACGATGCATAGCACTTTTTGAAATGCTAGCTCACGCATCTTCAGCCGACAATCATTCAATACCATTTTTTGGATTTTCTTAACTGCGTCTGGCGTGGACACCTCTCTGGGTCGACCACTATGCTACCCAATATTATACAGTCGTAATCGAAGGAGCAAACTCCCCCAAGGTATAAACTACCTCGGTTTTAATATTGGTTGCACTGAAACCTTGAATTACATAATGGTGATCAATATTTTTCATGTTTACAAATTCACTGATATGGTTTAATTTTGATGGCTCAAATAAAAATATTAAACAATGTGGTGCCTTAAAACTTAAAACATATGCTTTATAAGGTTGCTAATTTTCACTAAAATAATTTTTTTCATTTCTCAATTTTTTACCAAAAAAGTTTTAAAACTTTTTTTTTTTGGGACGCCTTTGTAAAGATCTCAACTATTTATCCTGTTTTGGTGCAAATTTGAATGAACTTTAACACTGGTTTGTCGTAAGAAGTAATTATTTGCAGTTCGACAACCATTCAGTACGAGGTGTGTTCAAAAAATAAGGTGAATTTTCATGTGCACTTTCTGGTATGTCCTTGAGCTGTCTCAGCGATGCAAAACACCATCCTTTCATGTGTCTCTCAATCTTGAGAACAGGAAAAAGTCACAGTGGCCAAGTCTTGTGAATACGGTGGCTGAGGCATGACAACTGTGTTGTTTTTGGCCAAATAATCTCTCACAATCAAAGATGAATGAGCAGGTGCATTATCATGATGCAAAAGTCATCAATTTTTCCCACAATTCCGGGCGTTTTTTTTCGTATTGTTTCACGCAAACGGCGCATAACTTCAAGATAATACTCCTTATTTATCGTACAACCTTGTGATAAAAACTACTGATGCACTACCCCATGGTAATCTAAGAAAACAGTGAGCAAAACCTTGGTATTTGATCGAGCTTGGCGTGCTTTTTTGGTCTCGGCTCCCCTGAACTCTTCCATTGGGACGATTGGGCTTTGGTTTCGATGTCATTACCATATACCCATGATTCACCAGACACCAAATATAACGCTTTTAAACGAATCTGGATCATCTTTGACGTCATTCAATAATTCCTGAGCCATGCTTAGGCGACGTTGTTTTTGGTTAAAATTCAGCAATTTTGGAACGAACTTCGCTGCCACACGCTTCATGCCCAAAATTTCCGAAAAGATTGAATGGCATGAGTCAACCGATATACCGATATTGTTTGTTGCGGAATCGCCTCACTTATTGTTTTAATGGACTGCTTCAATTTAGTCAAATTCCTTGGTTCAGTTTTGTACGCTTCTAACTTGACATAACTCTATAAAAAAAGTCTAGTGCAGTTAGGTCAGGTGACCTTGGGGTCCGGCGGAAAATGGAGTTTTTGAATATTCATTTGTTTGCAAATTTTCATAGGAGCTCCGCCATAACCGGTCTGGCTATGTGGGCAGTTGCTCCCTCTTGCTGAAATCAAATGTTCTTGAAATGGGTACATCTTCAGCGCAGTTCCGGGTAAACAAACTTCTCCAACATCTTCATAAAATGGTGCGCCACCCTGAACATGCCGCAATATTTGTATACTACTTACAGCTTCCCATTGCAGACAAAATATTTAATTATTTGAAAAAATTATTTTTTCAAAAATAATGTTAAAATTCCTACCACATCTGGAAGCACTTCCGCTGGAAATACTTTATTGATAATTTGTCACTAATAGAAATGTACTCTCTTTCAGAGTATTTCCGATTTGCCGGGTATATCCACATCAGTCTCGACAATGGATTGATCCTACTGACTTTAGCTCGCATACCAACAAGGTAGTTGATGACAGTGAAGATTTAATTACCACATTTGTTTCATATAAATGTCCATGTATTTCTAAATGAAGGAAACAAATCTAAGAATATATGTATAGGTATAAGTCAAATAAGGTAATTTGTATGGGAAAGGGCAAGGTCATTACGGCGATCTTTTCATAGTTTAGCCAATATCAAAAAGCAATATAATTGGCGAGAATTTAAGTAACTTCCAAGGTACATATTAGGGACTACAGTGGAAAATCTAATTTTGATAAATCGGTCTAAGAACTAAACAGAATAGAACTCGCCTTAGAATTTAGGTCTTCCTATCATATGATATATGGCACAATTGGTTGAACATTCCAGCAAAATTTTCTAGAACTGGTTGCAACTATCATATATTCCAGAACAATTTCTTAGGTAAAGGTCGATTAAGCATAACTTGTTGTAGAACCTGTTCAGTGGAACACAAAAGTATTTATAAGAAATGAAAATATCTTCAAAAGGCTGTATATATTTTGTCTAAATATGCATATTCAAACCTACTCCGAATACAATTACTAACCTGGTTTAATTACATTTTTGAAATTTTCTTTTTCGTAGAAAAATTGTCAAAAAAAATAAAGGGTGTCCCAACAAGAACGCAAGATTTAAATTTGGCGCCATTCTAAGTGTTATTGTTTGACATTTGAACAACTGTTATTGTTTGCTAGTGGAAGGTACGAGGTTAGTAAAAATGGATCGCTACACGAATGAAAGACGCATTATCATTGTGAAATTGTTTTACTAAAATGGTGAAAGTTTTGCGGCTACAGTTCGCAAATTGTGATCAATTTGAGGTCACAATAATGCTCCAAAAGAGTCAACTGTAAAGAGATTAATGGATAAATTTGCCAAAACTGGGTCTGTTAGTGATGTAAAGACAACAACGCGTCTTCAACCAGGTCGATCGAACGAAAATGTCGCAGCTGTACGTGATGATGTCGCTCAAGCTCCTCCACCTCAATTCGACACCGAGCTCAGCAAATTGGTGTCTCCAAATCCACTATGCAGCGAATTTTGACGAAAGATTTCCATCTTCATGCATACAAAGTTCAATTGACTCAGTAACTGAAGCCAGCAAAGGGAGTTCGTTGATTGAGTATTGGGGAGACAACATGAAAATGCTGATTTTGCCGATAAAATCATCTTCAGTGACGAGGCCCATTTTCATCTTGATGGCTTCATCAAGAGGCAGAATTGTCGCATTTGGGGTGAGGAAAACCCTCGAGTGATTCACGAAAAACAAATGCATCCTCAACGTGTCTCTGTGTGCTGTGGATTTTGGGCTGGAGGAATCGTTGGACCTTTTTTTTATGAAAATAAGGCAGGTCAAGAGCAAACTTCCAATGGTGTTCGGTATCGTGAAATGATAACCAGTTTTTTCTTGCCTAGAATTGAAGAAATGAATGTGGAGGACATGTGGATTCAACAAGACGGCGCCACTTGTCATACAGCAAGAGAAACAATTTAATAGCTGCTTCATCTTGCGTTCTTGTTGGGACAACCTTTAAAAGACCTTGTGGTATCACGCAAGACAAAAACTCTATAATGTTGTCTTGTAATATACATTCAAAACGAACTCTCTTTATTGGATCAATTTGCTGGATTATGACATGAATTTTAGTGACATTGCCAAATAACTCTTGTTCTACTATTGCTTTATAACGGATGTCCGTCGGGAAGGTATAATACTTTGTTTGTTTATAATTTTTATTAATAAATGTTTTAAATAATGTCGGCAATTATGTATGGAATACAATATCCGATAAATGTCCGCCTCTGTTAGCTTCACAAATGCGAGCCCTTTTGAACATATCTTTTATTACATTGTCACACATTTCACGCGGTATTTCATTAATTTCATCACTAATATTTTGTTTGGGTTACTCAAGCGTTTCTGGTTTGTTTGCATAAGCCTTGCTTTTCAGATATCCCCACAAAAAGAAGTCCGGAGCAGTCAAATCAGGCGACTGTGGAGGCCAATCAACATCACTATTTCTTGAAATAATATGTTATGGAAAGAGCTATCGCAGTAATTCCATTGTAATACTGGCTGTATGCGATGTGGCATCGTCTTGTTGATACCACATTTTAATGAAGCCTAAAGCATGCATTTGGGGCGCTAAAAAATTTGCAATCATACCACGATGTCGCTCCTCATTGACAGTTACCGTTACGCCGTTTTCAGTTTCAAAGAACTGTCCTCCCGACCAAATTGTACACCAGACTGTCAGTTTTAATGGATGCACAGATGACTGATAAATAATTTGAGGGTTTTCCATTGCCCAGAACCGACTATTCTGTTTATTCACATATCCATTCAAATGAAAATGTGCATCGTCACTTATTATGATTTTTTCATGAAAATCGTAGTTGTCATGGGCGAGCTGTAACATCCCATTGGCATATGTACGGCGGCGTAAATGTCTTGTCAACTGAATCTTAAATGGAAACAAATACAAATCCTTGTGCAAAATTGTGGCCAAAGTTGTTCTTTGAAGACCAAGCTTCTGAGCAAGGCTTCGAATTGAGGTTGATGCATTGTTTTGAACACTTTCTTGATTCTTCAAAATGATTCACCACACGGTAAATAGTGCGTCTTTTTGGCACATTGTTTCTCATAAAAATTTCACGTAACTCATCGTTACAGTAATCGATGATTGATTTTGATAAAATATTTTAACGATTAGAGCACGTTGGTTTATCGAATATTTTTCCACAATAAATTTGCCACGTCTCTACTTTATGAGTGCCAAATATGAACAGTCAAGATTAATGTTTACTAAAATGGCGGCAAAACAAAGTAGTATACCTTCCCGACGGACACCCTGTATGTCCGGTATATCACTATAAGGCCTTCTGCGATTGGATATTTGTAAGCGAAAAATTTGCTGGGATATGGATTAAATTAGTCATTCGTTTGGGAGGTAGCAGAAGGGTAACCGCACTTCTTTGATCGACTTTTTACCGATATTATAGAGAAATCTAAAGCAATGTAATGGATACAAATCAACAATTCTGCCTATGAACGAAGCCATCAAGATGGAAATGGGCCTCATCACTGAAGATAATTTTCTCGGCAAAATCAGCATTTTCAGCTGACTAACTATAAATTACAGAGGATTGTTTGAATTTCGATATATCAGTCAATTTGTATGGGTGGTATCTGAATGAATGTGATAATGTACTCCATTTTCATTTTGAGCCACTACTATATCTAGTGCTGAACATGTCCCCAATTTGACTAACCGGTTGGAAGACATGAAACCAAGAATATATTAGCCACTTTGGTCATTTGGGAGGTACGTAAAGGCTTGGGGTTAAACGGTAGATATTTTTTTTTCCTTTTTAATTTTACCAAAAATTGTGAAATGATGCAACGGACACAAATTTGACTTGCTGCTGGGTTACTGATGAGAAGTTACAGGGAAGAAATTGAATAACGGAAACTTGGTCAACTTGTATGGAATATACCAGGAGAAGCAGGTCGATACTAAGCATTTACAATCCCTGGCTACGACCTGGCAAAACTATGTCAAGTTTACATTTATGATTCGGCAAATAAATCTGCACCAAGTTTTAAGAAGTTTCATTAAGATTTGCGGCCATTTTCGTGTCTACAAGTCAGACAGACAGACGCCGCTCAAAAATGTAAAAAACCCATGAGACGCAGTTGGTTCAAAAATTCTTGGTATTTTAAATATTTCCCTCTGGTGTTCCATTTTTGCCGTATCCATTTCATTTTTGCCGTATATTAAGTATAGAAAATTGATCATTTAAAACGGGCTAACCCGAGAATTTTACTCAGAGCTAAATCGTTTTTTTTAAAGGCCTTTACACGATTGTACTTTTGATTGTACAGCTCTTTCGGAACCAATCGATTGGCAACATGAAACTCGTTGGCCAGACAATCGTGCAAAATAGTATGAATAGATTTGTGAGGTACAGAAAGTTCAATGGCTATCTCCGTCAAATAACGATTTTCAGTTCTCATTTCCTTCACCTTATCGGAGTTAACTTCAGTTGAGGACGTTAATGGCCAAACAAACAAAACAAAACAATAAAACAAATTACCTTGCACCCTGTATATGAGATATAGGAGAGCTGCTCACATTCAATGAGCCTACACGCATTGTACTGAATTAAAATAGAATAGACTCACTTAACGAAATTGACAGTTTAACGACGATTCCAAACTTTATATTTTGAGAAGCATTAAGTAGACTTACCAATTATTCGACTACTCGAAGTGTTCGCCAGA
>JAHXMU010031553.1:0-10065 GCA_019455685.1 Philornis downsi | reverse complement strand
AATATCATCCTAGTCCACTTAGACTACGTTGTTTTTGGTCAAAAGCACCGTCATTTCCTTTGTGAACTGGTTGCTCCTGGCCGTGAGCTGATTCAGATGCTGCCGGAGTACCCTGACCTGGATGTCCTTTATCCGGAGAGGAATCACTGCCTTCACTTTGATTTCCCAGGATCGAATGAATAAGGCACAAAATTAAAATAAGTCCAAGAGTTAAACGCATCTTGAGCAATGGCCGGTTATTACAGTGTCCGTTTAGTGCTGTTGCATAAAGCGGTTTGAGTAACGCTCTCGCAATCTTTTGGTTTTTATAAAGTGTTGTGGTAGCGGTCATCTTAAATATTTTGATATTATAATTTGGTCTTATTTGAGATTACCGGTAATTTGTACGGACATATGGATTCATACTCGTATAGGGAAATTAATAAAGTTGGCAGTTATTCTGCGTGTTTGTTGCGAAGCGAGCAAAGTTTTATTGACATACTTACAGATATTATATGATCATGTATTCTGTCTGGTTTGTTTGTATTGAACGCTAAATTTAAAATGTCTCTGTAAGTTTGAGAATTTTCCAGTTGGTTTGCAATCTTGATACACTGTAATTGTACGACGTGTTTAATTGTATGACATAACTGTCGTTGAGTAATATTTTATACATTTATTTTTGTTTGTCATTGAGTGAAATTCCATAAATAATTCTTTTGCATAAAATATTTTACAAAAAATATTATAAACATTTTAAACTTTAAAACTAAAGCTAAAAAATTAAAAAAATTTTGAACTAATTGAATTTAATTTTAAAAGAAATAAATTAATCCATTTAACTGCAACGTTTTTAAATGAAATATTTTATTTAAAAGTTCAAAAGAAAAGAAAGCTAAGAAAAACTTAATTGCAGTCGTTAACAAGCAGTTGCAATGGCGTAAAAAATTCCACTTCTTTCTTAAGACAGAATTTGTGATTGCTTTCGGAAATAGTACAGGCTGCCGCACGAATCCTGGTACTGTCAACAGCTGATTGGGACCGTTATTTAAAGATGTTGAAGGAGTTTTTTTACACAGAACTACGCCGAAGACGTATCCGTTTCAACAACATTTAGATGAAGCAACTACACATATAGACGGACTCGTTATGGTGGAGCTCCAACGAAAATTCCCAAACAAGTTAATATCTAGAAACTCCACTTTCCGTTGACCCCCAGGGTCACCTAGCCTGACTGCACCAGAGTTTTTTTTATGGAGTTATGTTAAACAAGAGCTGTACAAAAAAAAAACCAAGGAATTTAACTGAATTGAAGCAGTCCATTAAAACAGTAATTGAGCGAAATCCCTAATGAATAATTTTCCGATTAGACGTCGCATATGCATGAATTAGTCATATAAAGGGTGTCCCAACAAGAACGCAAGATTTAAATGACTAATGCAGCAATTGAATTGTTTCTCTGGTTGCATGACATGTGGCGCCGTCTTCTTGAAACCACATGCCCTCCACATTCATTTTTTCAGTTCTAGGCACGAAAAAACTGGTTATCATTTCACGATACCGAACACCATTGACTGTTTGCGCTTGGCATGCCTCATTTTCATAAAAAAAAGGTCCAATGATTCCTCCAGCTCAAAATCCACACCACACAGTGACACGTTGAGGATGCATTTGCTTCTCGTGAATCACTCGAGGATTTTCCTCAACCCAAATGCGACAATTCTACCTATTGTTGAAGCCATCACGATTGAAATGGGTCTCGCCACTGAAGATAATTTTATCGGCAAATCAGCATTTTCATGTTGTCTCTCCAATACCCAATTAACGAACTCCCTTCGCTTCGTCCATGGTCAGCTGGCTTCAGTTCCTGAGTCAATTGAACTTTGTATGCTTGAAGGAAGATGCAAATCTTTCGTCAAAATTCGCTGCATAGTGGATTTGGAGACATCAATTTGCTGAGTTCGCTGTCGAATTGAGGTGGATGAAGTTTGAGCGACATCATCACGTACAGTTGCGACCTGGTCGAAGGCGCTTTGTTGTCTTTGCATCACTAACAGACCCAGTTTTGGCAAATTTATCCATTAATCTCTTTACAGTTGACTCTATTGGAGCATTATTGTGACCTCAAATTGATCGCAATTTGGTAAAACAACTTCACAATGAGAAGGCGCAGTTCATTCGAGTAGCGCTCCATTTTTACTAACCTCGTACCTTCCACTAGCAAACAATAACAATTGTTCAAATGTCAAACAATGACACTTCGAATGGCGCCAAATCTAAATCTAGCGGCCTTGTTGGGACACCCTTTAAAACAAAATTGAATTTTCCATACAACAAATAAAAAAAAAAAAAATAAACAAATGAGATATTTACATTGGTTAAAAAAAAGTTATTTGAATTTCTTATTATAGTAAAATTGGTGCTCCACCCTGTTTTTAATTCCTCCACATCCCATGGCCAGTGTTGCCAGAACTTGATGACGAAAAAAGGCAAAACTTCCCAAAAAAAAAAAAATTACAGCAAGCCAAACAAAAATTCAGAAGAAAAGGCTATATTTTTTAAGAAAATTGATACAGTGTGAACAGAGGCATAAAAATTTTTACTGCGTTTTATTAGTTGAAACTTAGCACATGAGACCTTTCTTCACACTGGGAGTTATTACAGAGGAAGATACAGGGTGGCGCAATAGAACGTGCATATTTAAAAAATAGATTAAAAAATAAATACAAAAGGTATGATTAAAATAAATCTAAGGCTTTGTAGAGTAATAAATGGAGTTTATTTTTTAAAAATAACATCATCTAAATGGTGACCCTCTCTACGACGGCACTCCTCTAACCGCAAACGAAAATTATTGAAAACTTTCTTCACTAATACTGGTGTAATGACTGTCATTTCACCACGGATATTCTCCTTGACCTGAACGATGTTTCTTGGATTATTACTGTAGACTTTGTGTTTGAGGTATCCCCACAAAAAAAAGTCAAGAGGTGTCAAGTCTGGACTACGTGGGGGCCATGGGATATCACCTCTTTTCGAAATCAGTCTGCCAGGGAACATCTGCTTCACCACCGCCATGGAGTCATTTGATGTGTGACAGGTATAGCTCCATCTTGTTGGAACCAAGTTCTGGAATTCACTACTCTTGAACTTTCAACTTCTGGAGCCAAAAATCCGTTCAACATCTCAACATAGCGTTCCGTATTAACCGTGACGTTTTGGCCTCGCGCATTTTCGAAGAAAAAAGGACCAATTATTCCTCTGCCAGAGATTGCTGCCCATACTGTCACTTTAGGATTATGCAATGGTTTCTGGTGTTTGATTTTGGGATTTTCACTGTTCCAGTAACGACAATTTTGACGGTTTACGAACCCATTCACAAGGAAATGAGCCTCGTCAGAGAAAAGGATATTGTCAAAATTGGAAAATCGATTAAGCATTTCATTAGCAAATGCGAGCCTTGCTATGCAGTCAGACTCTTTCAATTATTGTGTTAATTGCAGCTTATATGGATGCAGTTTAAGATCCAATGTTAAAATTCGTTGCAAACTTCGTCGCGATAATTGTAAGACAGACAATTTCTTGCGAGTCGACATTTGTGGATTTCCTCGTACTGACTCCATAACTCTCTCAACATTGTCTTCGGTCCTAGATGTTCTTGGGCGACCATTTGCTTGTGGTTTAAATGTTGAACCGGTCTCTTTAAAACGCTTTACCCATATTTTAATTAAATTAGCACTCGGAGCTTCACTAATTCGCCGTAGTCCATATTCAGCACAATATAGTCGCATAGTAGCAATATATGAACGAGAGTTCTCGTAAAATGCGCGCACGCAAAATGCGCGACGCTTCCCGTCGAAGTGATTCATAGCGACTAAAACTCCATGAGCCCGCCAACCCAACGATGTAGGCGCCCCCCCGCCCGCGCCTTTTCTACCCCGCAAAAAAAGATGATGCAATATGCACGTTCTATTGCGCCACCCTGTATTTATTTAAGATTCAATTGGATTCAAGATTTTATAATTCACAAAAAAGTGTGATCTTCATCCAGTCAGCATCATTTTCTTCCTTTTTTCCATTATATTCAATTAGGATAGAATTAATAGATAGAACATTATTATTTCTCAATAGTTTACGTTTAGTTCGGTGTGTGTTGTAGAACTTTATTTTTATATGTCTTCAAGCTCAAGACCAATTTCGTTTTCTGAAGAACATGATTCTGGAAAGGCGATTTTGGCAGAATGTTAATTTCATAATGCCAGCTATACGGACAGCCTATCATTAGGAGAATATCATTCTGCCAAAATTTCCTTTCCTGAATCAGGCTGTGTAAAAAGCGACATGTCCAAGGCCTTATGATACCATTTCTAAAAAGTAATTTTTGATGAACAGGTTACTCAATTAGGTTAATATATTTAAAGGTAATAATAATATTTTAATATTTATGAAATAATTTCCTTAAGGTCATACAAATAACAAATAATATATTCCTATTCGTTTCAAATAATGTAGTGTGTACTAATGTCGGATATTTTCTACCTATCAGAACAAATAGTGGGTCATTGATCTGCATATTCTTAACCAAACAGAGCTTTTCTAAATTGTTACAAAATCTACAGTGAATGGTGATTTGAAAGCCATATTCAACAGGCCGCACTTGACCCGATGAGTTGAAATGTTTTCGGTCTTTTTTTTTTTACACAGTAAGTGATTTTAATCAAGGGAATAAAGGCCATAAATTGTTGGGCTTTTTTACCATTCTAACTTTGGATGCATCAAGCAGTGAAAAGGACTGACTTACTTAACACAGCAAATGAAAACTTCAAATAGGAAATGTGTGGTTTTAAAACCGCCGGTCTGGCAAGGCTGCCAGCTGTTAAATACCTATCGTCTGAAGTGTTATTTATTTAGTGAAAGGTTTGCCATTTACGAATATGGATCGTTTAACAACCAAAGAATGCGTAAATGTGGTTAAAAGTTACTACAAAAATAATGATTCAAACGTTCTTCAGCGATGAAGCCCATTTCTCACTTGGTGGTTACATCAACTAGTAAAATTGTCGCATATGGGGCTCGGAGAACCCCATATGATTGTAGAAAAGCGACTGTTTGGTGCACATTATAGCCTGAAGGTTTCATTGGGATGTATTTTTTCGAAAACTACTTCAAATGGATTCAGTGCTGCAACCAATCCAGAGACGGTTATTTTTAATAATATTGTACTTCGTACATTTTTGTAGTGTCCAACCATTACAATGAAATAAAAGTTCCATCGAAATCATAGCTTTATGTGTGTTTTATTTAACTTTACTTGAAAACGAAAAATGGATAATCTTACATTTTGAAACCACGACTGACTCAAAGATTGTATAGCTTGCAATAAGATAACCTAATTATTGACAAATTCCTTTCAACACAATTTGAGTCCTATTCAGTTTCATTTAATTATAACTTCACCCAAAGGTCAGTATCAATTGATACGGCAAAAATGTAACATCCAGAAGGAAGCGTTTAAACTTTAATCAAATGTGTTTCATGATTTTCTAAATTGAGTGAGCGATGTTCTTCTGCCTGGCTGGCTAACTGGTAGACACTACAATCGAGGCAGGGGATTGTAAATGGGCCACCTCGACACAACTCTCCTAGTACCTCCCATACTCTCACACTCCCGTAAAGTATATTTTTGACACTCTATTGTTTGCTGAAATTCGAAAAAATCGATTGACTGGCCACTAGGTTTCTGGCAACACCCATAAAATTTAATTCAATTTAAATTTAATCCAAAATTTTCTAAGCTTTGTATCTTTTGAACAGTTGTGTGGAATTCAATGAAATGCAGCACACATCATGCTTTGCACAGACTTAGCTGTGAGAAGAATCCAGCAGAAAAATACATCCAAAGAAGCAAATATTCATCACATCTTGTGATAGGGAAGTGGTGAAAAACATAGAGTTGTCATTGGAGGGAATCACTATTTTATGATGCCCCTTCCCCATATGTATTTCTGAATAAAGTGGATGTAATGAAAACTCAAATTTCCATTATTCAAAATAATCGTATGTTTTCAAAAAATTTTGGAAAACAATTGTATTTTTATTTGTATTAAGAGTCAGTTTGTTAAAAAACTGGCTGCAGATCCCGATGGGTTTGGTACTTTCTATAAGAACCAGATTGACATGGACTGAATTAGAGGGGTATCTAATATTTCGTAGGGCCGAAGTTTATACATCCTCAGCCATGTACTGCAGTCCACAGTGTGCTACGCTTTGTATGTACGAGGTGTGTTCAAAAAATAAAGTGAACTTCGCGGGTTACGTACATTCGGCTTTCTTTTTATGTTGGTACACTCGTCTCAAAGATATGTTGACGGTTTTATCCATACAGCATGTATAGTTTGTTTGTGAGAGGCATAAATAAGACAAGTGTTTTGCGAGTTCGGCGATTTTCTGCTATCGAAAAAACTGGATCAAAGAAGTTGCATCAAATTTTGTGCAAAAAAATGGAATTAAGGGCTCAAAAACACTTGAAATATTGACAGTAGCATACAGTGAGAGTGAATGACGACGCTCGCTATGGACGCCTCAGCACATCAACAACCGATGAAAATATTGAGAACGTGCAGAAAATTGTTATGGAGAATCGTCGAATCACAATTAGAGAAGTTGCCTGAGGATGTCGGCATATCGGTTGGCTCATACCATGCAATTTTTTCGGAAATTTTAAGCACGAAGCGTGCGAAGTGCGTTCCAAAATTGCTGAATTTTGACCAAAATCAAAACCAAATTAAATCAAATTACTAAATGACGTCAACGATGATCCAGATTTGCTTAAAAGGGTCATAACTGGTGACGAATCATGAGTATATGGTTATGACATCGAAATCAAAGTCCAATCGTCTCAATGGAAGAATCCAGCAGAGCCAAGACTAAAAAAAAACACGCCAAGTTCGATCAAATGTCAAGGTTTTGCTCACTGTTTTCTTCGATAACCATGGCGTAGCGCATCAGGAGTTCTTACAGCACGGTCGTACGGTAAATAAGGAGTATTATCTTGAAGTTATGCCCATTTGCGCGAAGTAATACGAAAAAACGCCCGGAATTGTGGAGAAAAATTCATAGCTTTTGCATCACAATAATGCATCTACTCACTCGTCTTTGCTTGTGAGAGATTATTTGACCAAAAACAATACCGCTATCATGCCTCAGCCACCGTATTCACCAGATTTGAACGCCTGCGACTTTTTCCTGTTCCCAAGATTGCAGCGACCCATGAAAGGATGGCGTTTTGCGACGATTGAGGAGATAAAAGCCGAATCGCTGAGAGAGCTCAAGGACATACCAAAAAGTGCATATCAGAACTGCTTCGAGGATGGGAAAAATGCTGGCACAAATGTATTATATCTGAGGAGGACTACTTTGAAGGAGATAAAATAAAAATTGATGAATAATTATTTTTTTTAGAAAAATTAAAATTCACCTTATTTTTTGAACACACTTCGTATATGCTTCATTTGGTCTCTGATTGTTAGTAGTTTGTATAAATAGAATGCTATCGGTCATGGTATAAAGAAGGGTAAATAAGAGATTAAAAGGAGTTTCTTTAAGGCGGCTATCAGAAATTACATATTCGTATCATATTATGTCCTTTAAAAATGGTTCACATCTTTCAAGGTTCACATCTTTCAAGCACTTGAACTGGTGAAATATATTTAGAGAAAGAAAACATAGGATAACGAGTTACCCCCCTCCAGATACCTCAAATGCAATTTGGCTGTAATGTAATGTAACGCACAGGTAAAAGTTGAAAATATCTACCGAACAACCATGCCCATTCTGGTACATTCCACACAAATTACCCAATTAATTAAACCAATATATTCCCAAATTTCTTCCATTTAACAATATTAAATTCAGTATAATTAATAATTGAAAGTACTCCGAAAGAGAAAACATTTTCATTAGTGACAAGGTAGGAAGATATATTTCCAGAAAAAGTGCTTCCAGATTGCTTCCACTAATGTAATTTTATACCACTTCAATGTAGTAATGATAACGCTAATTTTGGGAAAATAATTGTTAAAAGTAATGAAATTTTTTTTTCCCTTCTTTCTTTCCCTTGCGGCATGAAATTTTAATACAACATTATTAAGTTAACGTAATTATTAAGCCACCCAATATGTAGACTTTCGGTTTCTCTAGATTGATTATAATTTAATGTATTTATTATTCAGTTCAATATTTAGTTAGACATGTGTCGGTAAAGCATTACGTTCAATGTACTTTTGAAACTATAATTTTCACTATATAATCCTATAAATATAAAAAAAAAAACTAATTGTGAGAAACGTAATCGAAAATATTATTCTATACCTATAGGATGATTTTTTTAAGATTTAAGTTTTTCAGGTTGGCAGCACTGATTGGTAATGGCCTTCAAACGTCATCTGTCAAAGTGAAAAGTGTACAGTATACTATGCCATTTCATCTTGGAAAGACTAATAAACGAGTAACGATTGAAAATCGTTGAAATTTATTATCAAAATTCGTGCTCTGTAACAAATGTGCATCGTTTGATACGACCACTTTATGGTCGTCATAATGGACCTGCTGAATCAACAATTCGCGCTGTTATCTCCAAATTTCGCACCAAATCTACTTTGTTGGATATAAAACCATCGACTCGCGTGCGTAGACGGCGTACCGAAGAAAACATTGCAGCCGTAGCGACCAGTGTTAATGACGATCGTAAAATGTCAATTCGTCGCCGTTCTCAGCGATTGGGCATGTGTTACTCAACCACAAGGATTTTTTTTTTTTGCCCCAATTGGCTAAGTTGAACTTGGTTGACATGTGGTTTCATCAGAACGGTGCCACACTGCCACACTGCTCGTGAAACAATGGATATGTTGAGAGATGAATTTAGTGAGCAGCTTATCTTTCGATTTGGCCCCAAGATCTTGCGATTTAACGTTTCTTGATTATTTTTTGTAGGTTGTGTCAACTCGTTAATTTATTGAAGCCTTACAGGATATCACAACATGCGTTATTTGTGGAATACAGGCCGAAATGCTCGAAAAAGTGACGAAAAATTGGACCTTCCGAATGGATATTTTAAGACGGAGCCGCGGACAACATTTACATGAAATTATCTTTAAAAATTAAATGGTAAAGACCAATTATTCGATTCCAATAAAAAATTTTAATACATGATCGATTTTTAAAAAAAACTACGATTAAAAAATCATAATAACCGTAACATATAAATAGTACTAAATGGTTGTCAAATTGCAAATACTTGTACCCTGTGAAAAGCCAATGTTAAAATCATAGTTGTTTCAGTCAAATAGGAAGAACTACTATACCAGTAGTTGTAATGAATATTGTGCCGATTGATATGCAACATTTTTGCTGAGTTAGCAATCATCAGGCATTTTGTAATTTATATGAATGAAAATTAAATACAGAGCTGCATCCTTGAAGGTACCACAGAAACTATATAACGAAAAGAGTGGTTCCACAAAAAACGCAGTGGTTCCCTCTATGATTTCTAAGTGAGTCATTTCAAAAAGTTACAACCTTTTATTGTGCCCTAAGTCACGCAATTTAGCGATATACCTCTACCTTCTAATACCCCCTAAATAATTGCATCAAATGTTGGGTAGAGGTTTATGCAAGTCGATTCACCTGACTGAAATTACTGTTTTATATCCATTCAATTTGCATTCATTGTGCATTGCAGAATGAGGATGTCAAGTGAGAATGACACCAGCTTTCAGTTTTTAACTCAGACCTGATATTGATGATAATAAAAGCCCCAATTGTATGTTTAGCATAAATCGTTGAACACTGAGATCAAGTCAGCACTTTCCATTTTACTACTCTATGTGTGGCTTCTGCCGCCACTGAGCTTAAACGTTTTAACAATATTCTGGGGTTAAAGAAAATTCGAAACACTATGAAATAATTTAAATCTTTATTAAATCTTAAGGACTATTATGGACAATTTTATTTAGGCACCACACATTAAATTCACAATCAATAAAAGTTGTTTGTGTATTAGAAAATTAGAACGAAATATCATCCTAG
>JAHXMU010031497.1:13940-27630 GCA_019455685.1 Philornis downsi | reverse complement strand
ATGTAATAAAAAGTAAGAAAAAGCCTGACATTTGAACCACTTTATTTGTTTTATAAACTATTACATTTCACATTCAATAGACTAAAAAAAGAAAGTATCGTACTTGGCAAAAAAAAAAGAAAGAAAGAAAAAAAAAACACCGATTCCATCAATATCAAACAGGTTAACCTCCTTTCCTTCTTCAAATGCCATAAATTATTTTCATTGCAAAATTAATTATTGCGGTTGAGCGGTTGGTGACAACCTTGGCAAGGGCTGGTTTGATTTGCCGATGGCAATAATACGGCTAGTGCCAGTACGGAGGACTTGTTACTGACTAAACTCCTGCCAGCGTCACAAGGACAGTTGGTTAATTTCGTTTTTATGAATGTCGTGTTTATTGCTTTTTCATAAATCATTATGGACATGAGATTAAGTAATGACGAAAAAAAAACAATTAAATAGAAAATAGTTTAAAAACCGTTTCAAATGTATTTGTTTATTGACTACGGATTTAATATTTGTGAAGTTTTTAATCGTCATTGCAGGAATTTGCAATTACAATTAATAGACATTAAATAACTGGAGTTTTTTGTTTTGTCATCGCCGGTTCAACAATCCCATTATATTGTATGGAAATAGTTGAATGCCAACTAAATGTTCTTACGAATTTTATTTGAAATTTGTATTTAATTGACCGAAACCAACAAATCAGAGATGGATAGATAGTAATTACCGATGGATGCAAATTAATTAGAAATGATTTGTGCGAAAAATAAAATGTTTATTGTAGTTTCCGCCCAACTTCTGGCACTCCATATACGTACTTCTGCACCAATAAAAAAGGACGCTGTATGAAGGTATATGAAGGTATATCTGTACTGATTATTGAATCATTTACTATTGTAGTCCGATTCGATCACTTTCATTTCACGCTTCATAAGTATCTGTATTCCAGGTAAGATTTTTACAATGGCATAGCGTGATCTAAGCCGATGTGACACTTCTTCTTCGGTGTTTAAATTCGATCAGTGTCATTTCACGTTTCATAAGTGTCTGTATTTTATGTTAAATTTTTATTGTGGCGTAGCGTAATCTAAGCCGATGTAACACTTCATTTTCAGTATTTAAATTTCTCCAGAACTACGGGAATTCCCGAAATAAATTATAACATAATTCATCATATGATATCGAAATCTTCTTGAATGCAATTTAAAATATAAGGCGATAACTTTTGGAGTACTTTCGTAAATAGATTGACTGATATTTTTTCTTCAGAAAATTATTAAACTGACAAGCAAGTGCTCGCTACTGATATATTTTAATTAGAAATTAAATCAGAAATTGAATTCCTTTGTAATATATATGACACTGCCACTTCGGCAATTTTGACTTCCACGATTTATTCACGAAAGTGCTTTTATCTTTCCCACAACTGCTTGAGATAACAACTAAATTTCGAACAACACAAAAGCGGTACGGAAACTAGTCGACGTAACAAAGAAGACACAAAAAAGTTGCGAAAATTATTTTTCAACTTAATCTCCTTTTAATTCGTTACATTTCTTACAGCGACGTTCAACAGCTTTTATATCCTGTTTATGGTAAAAACTGTCAAATTTCTTAAAATAACCATCAACTGCAGACTTCACCTCTTCATTGTTGGCAAATCTTTTACCACCGAGCCATTCTTTCAAGTTTGGAAATAGAAAATAGCCTGAGAGAACTAAATCTGCCAAATAAGGTGCGTGATGAAACAATTCGAACTTTAATTTATTAATTTTGGCCATCGCAATATTGGATGTGTAAACTTGAGAATTGTTTTGATGAAACAACACCTTCTTTCTCACCAAATGCGGTCTTTTTCCATAAATTCATCACCTAAACGCCGCAATAAATTAGCATATTATTCGTCGTTGAGGGTTTTTCCTTTCTGAAGATATTCAATAAAAATAATCTCATGCTTTCAAAAAAATAGACGCCATGAGCTTGGTTGCTGATGGAACCGTCTTCGCCTTCTTTGGACACGACTCTCCCATTCTAGTCTACTGCTTTAACTGTTCCTTTGTCTCAAGTATGAAGTGGTGGACTCATGTCTCATCTTTGGTTATAAATCGACTCAAAAATTCGTCTTTATTGCGCTAAAACATTGGCAAACACTCTACTGAAACATCTTCGCATGCTGTTCTTGCTCTATTGAAAGCAAGCGCGGCACCCATTTTGGGCACCTTCAAATCTGCGATCAATATACGACGTATAACACTTTGTGAAATGTCTCTTATTTCACCTTCAGTCGACGGTCATCCAATAGCATTTTGTAGATTTTCTTAACCGTATCTGATGGACATCTGAATTGGTCGTATCTGATGAACATCTGAATTGATCGACCACTACGGTGTTCGTCTTGGCAGCTCGTACGGCCTTGTTTAAACTCTACTAGCCAATATAATGCAGTCGTGAACGAAGGAGCAGACTTCTACAGAGAAGAATCCTGCACAGCTTTAATATTGGTTGGACTGAGACTTGTCAAATGGAAATATAGGGTGATTTTTTACTCGTAGTTTCTTCAAAAATCCAATAAAACGCTCAAATTTCCATCTTGTAGTAAAATTTTTAATTGGAATCGATAAATTGATCTTTGCCATTTAATTTTTAAAGATAATTTCATGTAAATGTTGTCCGCGGCTCCGTCTCAAAGTGTCCATACGGAAGGTCCAATTTTTCGTCACTTTTTCGAGCATTTCGGCCTGCATTCCACGAATAACGCGTATTATGTTATCCTGTAAGGCTTCAATAGTGATCGTCATTGACACTGGCTGTACTATTTTCTGCAATATTTTCTTCGATACGCACTCTACGCATGCGAGTCGATGGTTTTATGTCCAACAAAGTAAATTTGGTGCGAAATTTGGAGATAACAGCAGGAATTGTTGTTTGATTCAACAGGTCAATTATGACGACCATAAAATGGTCGTATCAAATGATGCACGTTTATCATAGAGCACGAATTTCAACGCTTTGCATTCGTTGCTCGTTTGTTAGCCTTTCCTTGATGAAATGGCAGAGTATACTGTACACTTTTCACTTTGACAAATGACGTTTGGACGCCATTACCAACCAGTGCTGTCAATCTGAAAAACTTAAATCTTAAAAAATCACCCTGTATTATTTTACATAAAGGTGACCAATTTTTTCTATGTTTACAAATTCACTGATATCGTTTGCTTTTGATGATCCACTATCATTTTGTGAATTTTCTTAGCCGTGTCTGGCGAGGACAACTTAATTGGTTCATCTTGGTAGCTCGTACGGCCTCGTTTAAACTCTGCTACCCGGTGTTTTACAGTCATAAACGAAGAGCAAAGTAGAATCTAGCTCTGTTTTCATATTGGTTGGACTGAGACCTATCAAATGGAAGCATTGAATTGAATTTTTTCTTTGTTTATAAATTCACTGAGATCGTTTACTTGTGATGGCTGAAACAGAAATATTAAACAACGTGGCGCCTGGAAACTTAAAACATTTTTCACCAAAATAATTTCTTTTCAAACTTTTGCCACTATCTATACGTCAGTCAGTTCGGCTTGTTTTGGTACCGCCCTAGTACATGACACGCAATTGTCTCTACTGATTCAATGCGAAATAACACATTTACAGCGCAATCACTTTGTGCCCGTTCCCAACTGCTCTTCTATGGCTATCGAAAGTGCGAAACGATGCTATAAATGTTACAATAATGCTTTCTTTCTGCATTGTTGGCATAAAAGGACAAATATTTGTACATCGGCAAGAGCGAGAGAAAGTGTAGAAATAATAAATATAAAATAAATATTTTTTTTTTTTACTACCCGACAGAATATTTTTAACATTCTTTATGGTTATTTTGGTGCTGTGTTATTGAGTTTCTTATTCTTTTGTTATCGGCGACAACATCGACACTAAACTGTGAAAAATGATCAGACTGAATTTATGAGCTCGCTGAGTAAACATCAGCAACAAAATCCCAAAAAGTACCCCTGGACTCCCGGCCCTTAGCAAGGGCCAGCTCTAAGGGCATTATAATCAATGTTCACATTTGTGTCCAGTAGTTGTTGGCCTGGAATGGAAAGCAAAGAAAGAAAGAAAGCAAGAGAAAAAAAAAACAATTTAGACAACATGTGCGTGTTGTCAAATCCAAGTGGTGGAAAGCAATAGCTATGCTAGAAGAAGAGGGGAGGGAGAGAGCGACAAAGTTCTTAAGAAAACTACAAATATACGAAATGTTGAAGCATCGCTAAAATATTATAAATTACTTGTAGTTTGTTTGTTTTAGCTTGAAGCCAAACATTTGCTGGAAGCGTAACAAACCGCCGATATCCTTAAGGGCCGACAACATAAATATGCCAGCATTTCTGCTTCCTCCAACTCAACCTGCCGTAACGAGGCAGCCCAGCACAGCTGTTCCATTTGTACAATAATGGCAACTTTGTCCCCCTCCTCTTCACCTTTTCCATACACAAGTATAAATCTGAGGTTTTCTTTTACTTTTTTTCTTCCAATTTTTTTTTTTGTTAAATTTTGGCCTGGCCTGTGCTTTCCAGAGATGCTTTCATCACTGCCACGTTGTGCCATAATTTTGGCATTTAATCAAATTTTATTGCTAGTAATTTTTCCTCAGGTTGTTGTTGTTGTTGTCCTGGCTTTCTTTTCTTGTGCTAATGTTGCTGCTTTACGAATGTACACACGAGGCAAACGACAATCAAGCGTTTTCACTTGAATTCTCTTTAACCTGGCCTCGACATCAACAGCTGGCCTAGAAGCGTTACAAAAAATGTGAAGCGAACCAGTAGATCACTGTATAGCTGGATGAAATCAAATTTATACAGAGAGCCAATGAGGATTTTTCTTTTGTTTAAGGATTTAGACTAATTTAAGAGGCTAATCGTTAAGCAAGTAATGCCAATATTTCGGAGCATAACTATCTAACCGACAGTCAAAGTGCGTCCGAAGTTCGGACTGACGTACGAAACTGCGCCACTGAATGACAATTTCGAACACAATAAGTTTAATTGTTTCGGGGAACAGGAGAATAGGATAAAATTCCAGGCTTTTTTGACTTCCTTGCTCGGGTAATTTTTTTTTATTCTTCGGTAATTTGTTAAAGAAAAGTCCGTAATTCTTGTAAAAATAATCGATAGTTAAATTATTGATAAAAATGTGGTTTGAAGAGCTTTCCTAGAAAATTATGTAAAGTATAAGGTTATTCATTTAGTAGTTTCAAAACCGCCGGTCTTGCAAGACTGTCAGCTGTGAAATACCTGCCATCTGAAGGTGTTATTTATTTAGAGAGAGAGGTTTGCCATTTACGAATATTTGTCGTTTAACCGCAAAACGCGTAAAAATAGTTAAAACTTACTATAAAAGTGGCGACTCAAATGTGGGCCTTCAATCGAACAAAATTTTCCCCAGTGATGAAGCTCATTTCTTTTTCGTTGGTTACGTCAACACGTCGAAGTCTAAAATCTTCACAAAAAACTAAAAAAGCATCCGGGATGTACAGAAAAAGATAGCCTGCAATTCTAATCGATGATAATAATAAAGCGGTACTAGATTTAACGCGCAGAAAAGAAATTGGAGAGAATTATGTAGCAAAACTTTCCACTAATAATGAAAGATAGTCCTTTAAAACGAATGTGGAAAACCCAATGACAGGAGCATTAATAACAAGAAACAAAGCGGAAAACGCAGTAAAATCTTTAAGAGACAAAAAGGACAACAGGTCTAGTGGATTTCAGTTGACTTTTTTGGAGCATTATTGTGACCCCAAATTGATCAAAATTTGCGAACTGTAGCCGCAAACTTTCACTATTTTGGTAAAACGATTTCACAATGAGAATGCGTTGTTCACTCGTGTGGCGCTCCAGTTTTACTAACCTCGTACCTTCTATTAGCAAACAATAACAATTGTTCAAATGTCAAACAATGACACTTCGAATGGCACCAAATTTAAATCTTGCGTTCTTGTTGGGACACCCTTATATATATACTAAAAAGTGCATATCAGAACTGCTTCGAGGACTGGAAAAGGTGCTGGCACAAATGTATTGTATCTGAGGGGGACTACTTTGAAAGAGATAAAATAGAAATTGAGGAATAAATAAATATTTTTTGAGAAAAATGAAAAGTCATTTTATTTTTTGAACATATGTATAATATTACGTATAATACAGGGTGGCGCAATACAACGTGCATATTGCATCATCTTTTTTTGCGGGGTAGAAAATGCGCGGGCGGGAGGGGGGCGCCTACATCTTTGGGTTGGCGGGCTCATGGAGTTTTAGTCGCTATGAATCACTTCGACGGGAAGCGTCGCGCATTTTGCGTGCGCGCATTTTACGAGAACTCTCGTTCATATATTGCTACTAGGCGACTATATTGTGCTAAATATGGACTACGGCGAATTAGTGAAGCTCCGAGTGCTAATTTAATTAAAATATGGGTAAAGCGTTTTGAAGAGACCGGTTCAACATTTAAACCACAAGCAAATGGTCGCCCAAGAACATCTAGGACCGAAGACAATGTTGAGAGAGTTATGGAGTCAGTACGAGGAAATCCACAAATGTCGACTCGCAAGAGATCGTCTGTCTTACAATTATCGCGACGAAGTTTGCAATGAATTTTAGCATTGGATCTTAAACTGCATCCATATAAGCTGCAATTAACACAAGAACTGAAAGAGTCTGACTTCATAGCAAGGCTCGCATTTGCTAATGAAATGCTTAATCGATTTTCCAATTTTGACAATATCCTTTTCTCTGACGAGGCTCATTTCCTTATGAATGGGTTCGTAAACTGTCAACATTGTCATTACTGGAACAGTGAATATCCCAAAATCGAACACCAGAAACCATTGCATAGTCCTAAAGTGACAGTATGGGCAGCAACCTCTGGCAGAGGAATAATTGGTCCTTTTTTCTTCGAAAATGCGTGGGTCCAAAACGTCACGGTTAATACGGAACGCTATGTTGGGATGTTGGACGGATTTTTGGCTCCAGAAATTGAAAGTTCAAGAATAGTGAATTCCAGAACTTGGCTCCAACTAGATGGTGCTACCTGTCACACATCAAATGACTCCATGGCGGTGGTGAAGCAAATGTTCCCTGGCAGACTGATTTCGAAAAGAGATGATATCCCATGGCCCCCACGTAGTCCACACTTGACGCCTCTTGACTTTTTTTGTGGGGATACCTCAAACACAAAGTCTACAGTAATAATCCAAGAAACATCGTTTAGCTCAAGGAGAATATCCGTGGTGAAATGGCAGCCATTATACCAGTATTATTGAAGAAAGTTTTCAATAATTTTCGTTTGCGGTTAGAGGAGTGCCGTCGTAGAGAGGGTCACCATTTAGATGATGTTATTTTTAAAAAATAAACTCCATTTATTACTCTACAATGCCTTAGATTTATTTTAACCATACCTTTTGTATTAATTTTTTAATCTATTTTTTAAATATCCACGTTCTATTGCGCCACCCTGTATTTTGTTCATTCCCTTTTTTTGTGGCTTCTATGTTAGGTCGGCTAGCATACTATGTCATAGAGTATAGTAAAGTTTTTTTTACATTCATAGTTTTTTTACATTAATGCGATTTAAGGTTATTATCGGTTGTTAATTTCGAAACTATTTCAAATTATATGTATAACGCTACCTTTACGGTAGCAGGTATATAATTTTAAACTTGTCAGATTATTTTTCCTTTTTTTCTTCAAAAAATGGAAAAAAAAAATCTAAAATAAAACCTTTTTGTCGTTCATGCTTAGTGAGCTCTTTTTTCAGTCAGCGCCACCGTGCCTCCTTTGTACGTTAAGCCATAAGGAAATTCCAATTTCCTGCACTTTTGTCGTTCCGACAACAATAACAACAATAATCATGCAGTGAGTTGATACTTTTTCACAAAACGCTTTTACCTTAACCCAACAGCAGTCGCTCTTGTTATTGTTTTGTTGTGCGTTTTTGTGCCTGGATTGAGATTGAAGCTGTTATTCATGAATCTGCGTTTTTCTTCCGCCTCCACTGAGTTATTATGGTCTATTTGCCAATGCGAATCCTTTTGAATTTCGTCAACGATTGCCATTGCAAACGTTGAGGACAATTAATAGCTGCTGCCAGATTCAAGCCAAGTACGTACCGACGAGCTCTAACAGCACCTTCACTCTTTCGTTTTGTCATTTGTTTGTTAATACTTAATGTTGTAGTTGTAGTTTTCTTTGCCGTTCTGGCCGCATTCTTGGTGAAAAATTACGAAACAATGGGTACATTTTTTCGGTTCTACTTTGTTGACAAACGCCAAAACGCAAAATATCATCTAAGGACTCTGGCACAACGACTACAAATCGTCTTCCAAATGGCTTGAAAGGGTATCATAACTCCGGCAAGGGGATTGTTGGTGACAAATGATGTTCCAAGGCGAATGTGTTTAGATAACAAGGAGAGTAGAAAGAAATACTTGGAATAATTCAAGATTAATTAAAGCAATAGAGTATAATTCGCTTATAAATGTTTCGAAATTTCAAAAAAAAAGAAAGAAATAATGCGTTGGTAGAAGGAAGCCCTCAGCTATGTCACCCTCATAGAATGTATGAAAAATGACTGGGCTTTTGAGGCCTCTGAGAGGTTTATAATTTATACAAATTAGAGTGGATATTTCGTAATTGGGATGGTATCAGCCAGTGACTGATAGATGCAATGACACATATCGGGGGCGATTTGCGTATCAATTTGACAAAAATTACAACTGAGCTCTTTTAGTAAACAGAAATTAATAAGAGAATTCTCTATAGTAGGAAGAGTAGTTAGGGGA
This sequence comes from Philornis downsi, assembly GCA_019455685.1. NCBI lineage: Eukaryota > Metazoa > Arthropoda > Insecta > Diptera > Muscidae > Philornis > Philornis downsi. The sequence goes on along the minus strand of JAHXMU010031497.1, from coordinate 18,809 downwards.
AGTTAATAACTGCAAAAAAGTGTAAATACTGTCGAACCGACTAATGTTGATTGCCTTAAGTTGCTGTATTTGTCCGTCAATTCATATAGGTGGATTCCATTTTATGGTGTAATAAAATTACTTTTGATATAGCTCATAAAATGTTAAATTAAAAGTAGAGCAATTGCAGAAACAGGCGCTCCAAGTATTACAAACGTTGCTGTTGTTATCGAACAGCTAATGGCAGCGAGTTCATTTTTTTGACAAATATTTTACCACTTGAATATTTTCTCAAGTTTTGAAAGGGAAAAAAGAGATAAATCTGGCGTGTAAAGTGCGTGATGAGGTAATTTGAAGTTGAATTCATTAATGTTGATGATCGCAGTAGTGGATGTGTGAACTAGAGCATTGTCTTGATGAAACAACATTTTCTTTTTCGCCAACTGCGGCTTTTTTCCATAATTTAATCACCGAAACGCTGCAATAAATTGGCATAATATTCGCTGTTAATGAGTTTTTCTTTCTGAAGATAATCCAAAAAAAGAATCTCATGCGCACGCCAAAAAACAGACGCCATGACTTTGTCTGCTGATGGCAAGACCGTCTTCGGCTTCTTTGTACACGATTCTCCCATTCCAGTTCACTTCTTTGACTGTTTCTTCGTCTCAGGTGTGAAGTGATGGACCCATGTCCCATCCATGGATATAAATCGACTGAAAAATTCGTCTTTATTGCAGTGAAATACCGCCAAACGCTCTATTAAAACATCTTCAAAACGCTGTTTTTCCTCTATTGAAAGCAGAGGCCAGGGGGAAGGTGCCGAAGAATACTAAGAAGTTTCCGATTGAAGATTCAAAACCCCATAAGCCGAAACTAAAATATGAAAACACTCCAGATTCATTCGTAATTTTGTTTTGCCTGAGAGTAACAAAACAACTGATACGAAGAATCCCCTCAAATGTTCGGTCAACATACGATGCCCAACACTTTTTGAAATGCTTATCATTTCAGCTACTTCACACACTTTCAGTCGACGATCATTTAATATCATTTTGTGGATTTTCTTAAACGTGTTTTGGGAATTCAGTTGATTTCCGAGTGATAGAGCTGTTATATAGGGTGATTTTTAAACGTAGTTTCTAAAAAATCGAATAAAATACTCAAATTTGCATCATATATTACAATTTTGTATTGGAATCGATAAATTTGTCTTTGTTATTTAATTTTGAAAGATAATTTCATGTAAATGTTGTCCGCGGCTCCGTCTCAAAATGTTCATTCGGAAGGTCCAATTTTTCGTCACTTTTTCGAGCATTTCGGCCTGTATTCCACGAATAACGCGTGTTACGTTATTCCGTAAGACTTCAACAGTGTTCGGCTTGTCCACATAAACTAACGACCTGACATAACCCCACAAGAAATAATCAGGAGGCGTTCAATCACAAGATCTTGAGGGCCAAATCACAGTGTTAAATCAAGAGATAAGCTGCTCACGAGCAGCATTGTTTCACGAGCAGTGTGGCGTGTTGCACCGTTCTGGTGAAACAACATGTCAACCAAGTTCAACTCAGTCAAGTAGGGCAAAAGAAAAAGATAGAAATCGCTGAGAACGGCGATGAATTGACATTTCACGATCGCCATTAACAGCAATATTTTCTTCGGCACGCACTCTACGCATGCGAGTCGATGGTTTTATGTCCAACAAAGTAAATTTGGTACGAAATTTGGAGATAACAGCACGAATTGTTGATTGATTCAGCACGTCGATTATGACCACCATAAACTGGTCGTATCAAACGATTCATATTTGTCACAGAGCACGGATTTTGATAATAAATTGCAACGATTTGCAATCGTTGCTCGTTTGTTAGTCTTTCCATGATGAAATGACAGAGTATACTGTACACTTTTCACTTAGACAGATGACGTTTGGACGCCATTACCAACCAGTGTTGCCAAACTGAAAAACGTAAATCTTAAAAAATCACCCTGTACTTTCAACAAATTGGATTAAGTGTTTTGATTTTACAGAGTTATTTCGAACTGCCCCTAAAATTTTTTACTGATGAACATCGTTAGTACAGCGCATTTTTTCCAGAAAATGTTAATGGAGTATTTGTTGAAAATTTACTCTGGCATCGAAGCGGCTAATGATGTTAACTTTAGCGGGTATTTATCAGAAGCTTCCACAGATGTTTCTGGTTTTCGACCGCCGCAGAGTTACCGTTATACATTATATTAATGTATTTAGCTTGGATTTTAGATGTCCCATTAAGTGTTGTACAATAAATTGGTATAGTTTTTTAGTTTTTCTTATATTTATTCTCCCCCATCATCTGTATCATCTGAATCACGTAAGATTCCGTAAGATTTCATGAGATACAAATTACGTGACTGCTTAAGATATTGTTATAAATGAATGATTTATAAAGGTTTACTCGACAGTTTACCTAACATGTAAACAGAATCATTAGAGTGACATTTGCTCGTATATTCAAGCTATATTGAATTAAACAACCCCGGCGTATGAGTAACATTTGTTTGCTGTTACATCACATCACTCATACGTACAGCACGAAATAAAAGCAGCAATTTTCTTCGTAGGACAGATGAATATTTGGCCTCCGCCATCGAACACTGCAAAGGGAACAACCCAATAATGCTCAATACTAATAATAAAAAAAGTAAATTATTCTTTCAGAAAAAGGAAAATAAGTCGCCTCTATTGTCACGTTCATTTTTGTCTACTCATTCGAAATTGGGGGCTTTTTTAAGAAAACTGCTTTAAGTGTAGTGACTTAATATTTTATGTCTTCCCTGGACGCCGCCAGCTGCCTTAGTAATTCTCTGACAGAGAAATGTTTTGCCGTTTTATTTTTGTATTGCTCACAAAATGTTGTTTAGTATTTTATGGCATTCATCACTAAATATTTACTTTCGTCTCATTTCTTCGAAACAAACGGGTGTGGCATCAGCCGCTGTTTTTGCGCTGTTTGTGATGATAATGGACTAAAACACTCGCCGAGATGATAAAATACTCCAGTGGCTATGGCAATGGCGGCGGCAAACGTTAGCGTATGTTGCACAGTTTCTACATTTTCTAAAGTATATGTATATATTTGTGTACATTAAGTGTATTTGGTTGTGTATGTGTGTGTGTGTGTGTGTTTGTGGATAATACTACACATAATATATATTGTTTGTCACGAAACGAGGTTAGCGTGAGGGTCACGGGAAATGAAAGTAAACAGCATTACAGGAAATCAGAAGGGCCATCAGCGCATCTTTTTGTAGCTGACGTCACCAACGTAGTAAAGAATATTAATAAAATACATCTAGTTTATAGACGATTTACTTTATATATATAGTTACCGCAAACTATACACAAAACGTCTGCGAAGTTTTGACAAAAAGACCCCATTTCAAAAAAATTAATTTTACAGGAGATAAACAAAAAACTTTTTGGACATCGTGCAAGACAACTCACAGTTCAATTGATGAAACATTTCTATGTGTCTGCTCGTAGCACAGGAAGTTTTGACAAAACACCCCATTTCAAAGACATTAATTTTACAGGAGATCAAGGCAAAGCATAGTACAATTGCCGAAAAATTTCTATGTTTTGACAAAACTCCCCATTTCGAAGACATTAAGCTTACTGGAGAACCAAAAAACTCCTTTTGGCATCGTGCAAAACGAAGCATAGTTCAATAGGCAAAAAATTTCTATGTGTCTGCTCGTAGCACGGGAAGTTTTGACACCACATTTCAAAGACACTAATTTTACAGGAGATCAAGGCAAAGCACAGTACAATTGTCAACAAATTTCTATGTTTTGACAAAACACCCCATTTCGAAGACATTAAGTTTACAGGAGAGCCAAAAAACTCTTTTGACATCGCGCAAGATAATGCACAGTTCAATTGGCGAAAAATTTCTATGTGTCTGCTCGTAGCACGAAACCCATATTTAAAACTGAAGCACTGTTGAAGCCTTAAAAAAAGGGGAAGATTTAAGACCTGTACAAAAGATAGTTCGCCTATCAAGAGCAAAAATGTTACAAGACTTGCACATTAGTGGCGAGTTTGAAAATTTAGTCTGAAAACATTCTTACGGTTCAGCAATATATAAACAAACAAAACGATCGTGTATAGTTAGAGTGCAAATCAAGATACAGTTTAAACCAGCGAATTGCTTTGTGAAATCAAGCGCCTGCATCAGTGACGGTTTGGCTCGTGGTAACTGCCACAGGAAGCTTGCCACTGGTGTTTCTTCAACATGACGTAAAGATTTTAAACGATGCTTTATTTCCTTGGATAGGTAAACAATTCTGCAGAATCTTTTAGAGGTTTCAACAAAACACGTTACCACTCCATGAAGCAGGTGAAACTCAACGTTTTTTACAACCCAAAATGCTCAACTTTATTTCTTTACAACAATGGCCACCGTATTCCCCAGAATAAAATCCAATAGATTTTCCATGTGGTTCATTCTGGAGGCCAAAACATCAACCAAAAAATATGCGACAGTAAACACCTTAAAGATTGCTATTCGACAAAATGTCTTCAAGTCACATTCGTGCAGAAATTTGAGCCTTCCCAGACAGACTCGATGATATTGCCAGACCTTAATGGTTCGGTGACAGATTGTAGGCTCGACAAATCGTCAGTTTGACAGATCGTCGGTTTGACAGATTGTCGTTTCGACAGATCGTCAGTTTGATAGATTGTAGGTTCGACAAATCGTCGGTTTGACGAATCGTTGAACATCGAACAATAAATATTTTTCCTAAAATTGGAAATGATTTTATGCCATACTTAAACAGCGTCTGAAGCTTTCCCAGCTTTGCCCATATTCGACGGACCCATCTGGCAACGCCATAACTTTTGAC
>JAHXMU010031497.1:0-13540 GCA_019455685.1 Philornis downsi | reverse complement strand
GAACAAATTAAATGAATGAGATTGCCAACCGCCAAATTTTTATTTTTCTTTGATTTTTTTTTTAAAAAACATGGGTCCGTCGAATATGGGCAACCCTGTAGACTTGATGCTATTATCCACGCCAAAAGTTTGACAGATCGTCGGTTTGACAGATTATCAATTTGACAGATTGTCGTTTCGACAAATCGTCAGTTTGACAGATTGTAGGTTCGACAAATCGTCGTTTTGACGAATCGTTAAACATCGAACAATAACATATTTTTCCTAAAATTGGAAAAGATTTTACGCCATACTTAAATAGCGTCTGAAGCTTCCCCAGACAGATTTGATGCTATTATCCACGCAAAAAGTGACTGAATCGAACAATGACATATTTTCCATTGAATTATTTAAGTTATTTTGGTGAAAAGTAGCAACCTTACAAAACATATATTTCAAATTTCAAGGCGCCACGTTGTTTAATATTTATATTTGAGCCATCAAAAGTAAACGATCTGAGTAAATTTGTAAATATGGAAAAAATTGGCTACCGTTATGTAATTCAATATTTCCATTGGAAAGGTCTCAGTTCAATCAATATTAAAGGCGTGCCAGATTCTACTCTGGGGGAGTCTGTTCCTTCGTTTACGACTGTAAAATATTAGTTAGCAGAGTTTAAACGAGGCCGTACGTTTATTGGCAGTGATCGACCAATTGAGGTGTCCACGCTAGACACGGTAAATAAAATCCTCAAAATGGTGTTGGATTTTTGTAGGCTGAAGGTGAGTGAGCCGGCTGAAATTATAGGCATTTAAAAAAGTGTTATACGTCGTATATTGACCAAAGATTTGAAGATGAGAAAGCTGTACACACGATGAGTGCCGCGCTTGCTTTCAATAGAGCAAAAACAGCGTCATAAAGACGTTACGGTGGCGATATTTCACCGCAATAAGGCCGACAAATTAATTTTTACATCGATTTATAACCATGAATGAGACATGGGTCCACCACTTCACACCTGTGGCCAAGAAACAGTCAAAGCAGTAGACTGGAATGAGAGAATCGTGTCCAAAGAAGGCGAAGACAGTTCCATTTCCAAGCAAGGTCTCTCAAGGTTTGGTTTTTGGTATATGCATGGGCTTATTTTTATTGATTATCTTTAGAAAGGAAAAACGAATATCATGCTACTTTATTGTAATGTTTAGATGATGATATTTTCGAAAAAAGCCAGATTTGGGGATTGTTGTTTCATCAAAACAGTGCTCCTGGTTAGACATCCACTATTGCGATGAACAAAATTAATTAAATAAAGTTCAAATTGCTTCATCTTATTTACCAGATTTAGCTCTCTCGGATTATTTTTCACATCCGAAGCTGAAAAAATGGCTCGGTGGAGAAAGATTTACCAACAATGAAGAGGTGGAGTCTATGGTTGATGGCTCTTTTAAGGAGTTTGATAGTTATTGATGTAAACAAGGTATAGAAGCTGTTGAATATCCCTGGAAAACAGTGTATCGAGCTAGAAGAAGATTATGTTGGAAAATAAAAAAAATGTTTCACAGCTGTTTTGTGTCTTCCTCGTTATGTTGGAAACTTCTGGGACCCCTCTCGTAAAGGGTATCCATCAAGAACGCGAGATTTAAATTTGGCACCATTCGAAGTGTCATTGTTTGACATTTGAACAATTGTTATTGCTTGCTAATAGAAGGTACGAGGTTAGTAAAAATGGAGCACTACACGAATGAACAACGCATTCTCATTGTGAATTTGTTTTACCAAAATGGTGAAAGTTTTGCGGCTACAGTTCGCAAATTGCAATCAATTTGGGGTCACAATAATGCTCAACTGTAAAGAGATTAATGGATAAATTGGCCAAAACTGGGTCTGTTAGTGATGTAAAGACAACAACGCGCCTTCGACCAGGTCGAGCGACCGAAAATGTCGCAGCTGTACGTGATGATGTCGTTCAAACTCCATCCACCTCAATTCGACACCGAGCTCAGCAAATTGGTGTCTCCAAATCCACTATGCAGCAAATTTTGACGAAAGATTTGCATCTTCATGCATACAAAGTTCAATTGACTCAGAAACTGAAGCCAGCGGACCATGGACAGCGAAGGGAGTTCGTTAATTGGGTGTTGCAGAGACAACATGAAAATGCTGATTTTGCCGATAAAATCATCTTCAGTGACGAAGCCCATTTCTATCTTGATGCTTCGTCAGTTGGCAGAGTTGTAGCATTTGGGATGAGGAAAATCCTCGAGTGATTCACGAGAAGCAAATGCATCCTCAACGTCTCACTGTGTGGTATGGATTTTGGGCTGGAGGAATCATTGGACCCTTTTTTTTATAAAAATGAGGCATGTCAATCGCAAAGAGGTCTTTGGTATCGTGAATAGATAATCAGTTTTTTCGTGCCTAGAATTGAAAAAATGAATATGGAGGGCATGTGATTTCAACAAGACGGCGCCACATGTCATACAGCCAGAGAAACAATTCAATTTCTGCATCAGTCATTTAAATATTGCGTTCTTGTTGGGACACCCTTTACAAGCAACTCGTTAAGAGGTTATATTGATATTTAAATGTAGTTATTGTTTGTTGAATATTTTGTACCCTTTATTAAATATTATAATGTAATGTCTTGCTGAACATTTAGATACCCCTGAAGATGATTGACGGAGTCAATTGCAATATTTGAAAATATTAAATAAAACAACCAGAAACAACACCAAAATCCTTGTTTTTCAATTCAATTCTAGGACGTCGAGCCGCACGAAATTACATACAAAATTAAACTTAAATTTAAACAGTTCATAATTTACTTAAATGTTAAAGTTGAAATGTTGGTTTATGAAGGAGTTTAGACAACATTTTTGTGTTTGTATAGAAAAAGTAGTGATTTCGAATAATTTGCCTTTTTCAAATACTTTTGTTCGATAAGAGAAACGAGAGAAATGATATTTTGTTTAACATTCACAGGCATAGGCAAATGTGAGATGCTGATAAAGTTAACAGGATTTATAAAGGATGTAGTTTACATCCTTTGGAATAATTGTCAATTTATTACGATTCGTTGGGTTTCAATATATCGTAAAACACAAATAAACAAATCTTGTAGCCGCATCTGTTGAAAAGGAGTTCTTTTTTTTATTCCGCACATTTAAGTTTTTAATTAATTTTTGAAAACTTTATCACACCTGCCTCGTTATTTTTTCACATTATTCTGTGTGCTTCCCCACTTGTTTTATGTGTGTTGGATTTGCTGTTGAATGCTGCAGATGTTCGCTTGTTAGCTTTTATTTGTATTCTGCTTCTGTTTGAGCTGCTTTCGTCATCGCTTTCGTTGCAAACGCGTTTCTTTTTTTTTTCGCTGAGCGGGAGGGGGTGAGGGGTTTGTTACATTGTGCTGTAGTGCAAGTTGGCTAAATTCCAATTGTTTACGATTTTACTTTCTGCTGTTGATGTTTTGTTTAGCAAATATTAATTATTTACTCTACCCTCTTTACATTTTTTTTTTATTTTTTTGTTCTTTGCACAACTTTATTTTTTCAAGCTGCCACATTTGGTGGCTGTTGCATGTGTGGCACTCATGCATACGAGTACCACATACATGTGTGAGTATGTAGTACGGCTGTTGTTTAAACAATTTCCAATTAAGAATAACAAAAAACGAGCAATGACCCAGTCGGTTGAAACAGTAAACGCTGGAAATTCCCTGGGTATTCTTGGCGATTTCATGTGGAAATGAATTTAGGTAAAGCTCAAGTTTTGCGGTGCAACTTTTGGGCGTTTGGATTTATAACACGTCATAAATCAATGTCAATTTGTGTATATGAAATAAAAAAAAAACAAACTTCTCCGTCTCTGCCCTCCACATACGAGTATTCAACTCTTCTGGAACAGCTTTTTATGTACTGCTCTTTGCTAAACGAAATCCCTGAAATGGAAAAGTTCTGTGTTGAAGTTAGAATGCATTTCATACACGTATATTTCTTGTTTTTTGTTAGCGTCGACTCTGCAAAAAATAGTTTTCTAAACCATTAGAGTGTAAATATTTATGTAGGTGGAGGGAGATGCAATGACGGCCCCAACCAACCAAACGGAAACGGAAACTTTATAACACACCAAATACATACTACACACACGCACACTCTGATGTGAAGGTAGCCAAGTGAAGGTTATTTCGTTGATCAAATTTCTCCGGTCCCCATTCTTTTCTCACCGGCCCGTAATAGAAAAATATTGTATCGTTTTATTTTGGCCAAATGGCCTCCAACACGGCTGTCCATACATCAAATCCTCGCAGCAGCGGCCGCATGATAAAAATACAGCGGAACGAAAAATCTATTTTACGGATGCTGTATTCTTTTGGCGTAACCACCAAGTCCAAGCACACGATTCGAACACATCATCGCAGCCATCACATATTAAAATGCTCGTGGACACTACAGAAACCCACCCCTCTCCCAGCTGGAGGTAGGAAGGGTGGCATGACGGACTACTTTGTGCAAGTTCCTGGTGATGACACTAGTGTTTTCCGTTACATAACTTCCGTGGCGATATAGAAATGCCCTATATTTGTTTGTTGTTTGTTCATTGTATGTGTGCATGTCCGTTTCTGTGTGTTCTTGTAGTGGTCATATCAGTTTCAGTTTCAGTTCAGTTTCCTCTGGAAAGGTTTAGTAATTTTTGAACTTTTTCCATAAGCCTTCGGTATTTGGTGATTTGTTTTTTTCTCAGGTTTGGCCAAAACAGTTTTTGCCATAAAATTGGTTTATTTTTGTCTCTATGTTTGATCTCTCAATTGCTGTTCGATGTACAATCAATTTGTTGTTGGCCGCTGGGGTTGTTGGTTCCAGAGATAGCAAAAAATTGAGATGTTGATTCAAAAACTTGCAGGAGCTTTGTAGCAAAATAGATGAGTTACAATGCTGCTTTTTTGGCAGTCGTGCAGAGCAATTATTGCAAGGACTAAGTTGTAAGTGGACAATTTTTTTTTAAGACAAATATGAAAGACAAATATGAAAGTTGGTGAATTTTCAGATACTAATAATTTTTCTTATGAGAGCCATTGCTGTCTGTAATTTCCAATAAGTAATATTGTTGAATTTTTCTTATGAGAGCCATTGCCATTGGCGATAATATAATTTTATTAAGGAAGGAAATTTCGATTAATACTGATTTCAGCAACGGCTATTAGAACTATAGAATATATTGCTTCTGAATTACGGACCATGATATTGCCTGCAGATGGAACCATCTTCGCCTTTTTTGGACGATATTCTTCCATTCCAGTTCACTGTTTTGAGTGTTCCCTTGTCTGAGGTGTGAAGTAGTGCACCCATGTTTCATCCATGGTTATAAATCGACGCAAAAATTTAGCTTTATTACGTTGAAACAACACTAAACACTTTACGGATACATCCACCATCCACCGCCACATATTTGTGTTTGAAGATTTTTGTGGAAATATTTGACAACTCCTACGTTAAAGTCTTAAGAATTGAGAATAGAGCTCTAACTGTAATCACATAAATGTTAACTTTTTCTTTACTTAGAACTATTGAAAGGGTGTTCTTTTACTTCTCTATGTTACTATCAAACTATGGTTATTATGCCCCAACTTATTTGCATATTTTGCCGGAATAAAATCAAGGCAGAAATTTATGGAAAGAACAACTTTAGGTTTAGGCGAGAACAACTTAAAAAAGTTAAAAATTTTTGAAACCAAACGAAACATTTCTCACGAAAGAATTTTCTGTTGCTATTCTAAAGCTTAAGATGCTGGAGCGGACAAGGACGTGCGCACGCACACACACACACACTCCAAGGAATTGCAATAAATATTCAAGAAGTAGTGGGATAGAACAAAATGCAAATACGGAATTATTGTTTAAGATAGCAACAAAAAGTACTAGGTATTCTTCGGAATGCTAGAAGTATTGTTAATGAATTAACATCAATTTTATGTAAAATGTAATTCAAACTTGCGGCGTAAGTAAGAAATATATGTTGTCAGCAGTGTTGCCCAGACTTGACAAAAAAAGCTAAAACATGCTAAAAAATCCAGGAAAAAAACAATTTTTTTTAAGAAAATTGATGTATTTCAATGCGATATAATAATTTCCATTGCGTTTAAAGTGTAGAAATAAAGAAATTTATTCACACTAAAAGTGCAGGGTTATCAATTTTTCGGTTTCAAAAGTGAAGTTGTATAAAACACACGTAAAGCTGCAATTTCGATAAATTATAATGCTTGGACCTTGCCATTGTGTATGAAATACAATGTCATTTAAATGATCGCCTCTGGATTGATTGCAGCAGTGAATCCTTTTGAGTTAGTTTTCGGCTGCTTTTTCGCACATTTCGTGCAGTATCTCGGCGATATTCGGCAACATTCGTCAAATGTTGATTTTCAAATGCTTTAACGTTTGAGTATTACCCGCGTAAAGATGATCTTTGATGTAGCCTCACAAAAAAAAAAAAACTAAAGGCGTTAAATCAACTAACCTTTGTGGCTAATTGGCGTCATGAAATTACGCTTTCTGGAAGCTTCTCAGGGAATAAAGCCAAAATCGGTCATGTTGTGTGGCTCGTGGTACCGTCTTGTTGAAACTAATTATCGTTCAGTTCATAATCTTTAATTGCAGTCCAAAAAAAGCCGGTTATCATACCATCATAGCGCTCAGAACTGAGGGTAACGATTATTTCAGCATCATTTTCGAAAAAATACAGACCAATAATACCTCAAGACCATAATGCGCATCAAACAGTCACTTTTTCCGAATGCAATGGCTTTTTCTCAATCAATTCTGGGTTCTCCGAGACCCATATGCGACAATTTTGCTTGAGAAATGAGTTTCATAGATGAAGAAAATATTGTTCACCAAAACAGCATTGCAACCCTGTTGCTGTAACACCTATTCAGCATATCTACGACATTGTGAATGGTCAGTCGGCATTAATTGTTGCGTAAGTTGGACTCTATATGGATGGAAGTGCAAATCCAAATGCAAAATATGCCATAATGAGCTGTATGTTAGTCTCAATTGCTAAGAATGACGTGGAATCGCCAAATTCGGATTATCTGCCACACTTTCCCTTACAGAGGCGATATTTTCAGTAGTGCATATATTGGGGTGATGACACAGGCCTCACCATATCTGTAACGCTTCTAGTCTCTTCAAAATTTTTCATAATCTTGCCAATTGCTTGATTAGTGGGTTGATTATGACGACCATAATCACTCCTTAATAAACGAAAAGTAACCACGTTTGAATCACAATTTGTTTTTTGGTAAGTTTTAGCTATTTTTACGCGTTCTGCGGTTAAACGATACATATTCTTAAATGACAAGCTTTCGCTAAATTAATAACGTTTCAGATGACAGATGTTTAGCAGCTGACGGCTTTGCCAGACTGGCTGTTTTGAAACCATTAAATGGATAAAATAAAATTGAATTCAAGGATAAAACCTATTAAAATTCTAACCAAACTTGAATTCAAAAATACATTTATATATCAAATTTTCATTTACTTTTGCTTAATATACATGTGGGGTTTCTTTTGTGAAATAAGTTGCAGGCAACACACTTTTAGTTTATAATTCATTTATTCACAAAGTAAAAAAGTAATGGTTGTCACTTATCTCTATTTTAGTTAATTATAATGATAGAATTTGTAGTTGATTGCCTATGCAAGTCTTTTAACACTTCTTTAGAGACTTCTTATACGTCTTTTCCCCAGCAACTCTCTAGTTCGACTAACTTCTCCGTCATACCTATTGTTCATTTTTCTCTCTACTCCTTTGTTCTATGTCACATTTGGTCGTCCGTTCTGTGTCAGTGAGTCGTGGGGTTACCAATTTCACAATTCGGCCATCCTATTGAACATTTGCCTCGAATGTCTCGTCATCTGAATATTGACCCGTTCCAATAGGCCACGGTTTCAAATATTCCACACATGTTGTCATTCTCATGGGCTCTTCTGCATCTCCAATTTTCACTACATCGTACGTATCATTCGGCTTATGAAAATAATCATTGTGTCTCCCGTTTTCCTTAATAATGTCAATAATTATTTTCAACTCATCATCGTTGACTTGTGCTCTGGAGACAGATACCACGTCGTCATTTCGTATTAACATAACTGGGCTTTGATTTAGCGCATCTACATGACGCATTTGAGCTCCTGATTTGTGTTCAACTGTAAAGTGTATTCCTGTAGGGACATCACATCATCCTGGTACACAAATCTTTCTTATCCATTGTCTTTACGAAAGCAATGCAATCGGTTATCAATTTAAAGTGTCGACCCAATAAATATACTCTAAATTTAGCTACAGCTTCGACCACGGCGAGAATTTCAAGCTCATAACTACAATATTTGCGCTCAGCATCCGAAGTTTTACGACTGAAATAGTATACGGAATGAAGTTGGTTATCCGCAGGACACTTCTGGAACAAAATACCTCCATAGCCATCAATAGACGCGTCTGTATGCAATTCCGTTTCATGCTTCTCGTTAAAAATCTTAAAGACATCTGTTTTACTCATTATCGACTTCAAATTCTCGAATGCTGGTAACTGTGTTTCGCCAAACACAAACTTTATATCTTGATTCTTGAGATCCGATAGGGGCTTAGCCATCGTCGAAAAACTGTAATTTTCCTTCTCAAGAATGCGCACTTCTTCAAATTTAATTGAAGTCCAAATTCCTTGCAACATTCAATTACCAATTTCAAATTTTATAGAGCACATTCGTCGTCTTCCGTCGGTATAATAACATCGTCGATGTATGTTAAAGCAATGTTCCGTCTGTTAAGATCCCTGAATATTGCATTTATGTAACGCTGAAATTTGATAAACCAGTAAAATGTTAACAACAGTTTTAATCAAAAACTAATTATTTAATTAGATTTGCTGTAGAAATTAGGTTTTCCTACCACACTTAATGTATTAGAGTTAGTATTTTTGGATATTTCACCACTTTTTTCTTTGTCTAATAACAAAATTCAATTATAGTTTGTATGGAGGCTTTGAGGTATTAATTTTTCTACACAAAAATTACAAAGATTCAAGTTTCCATTTGAATGACTTAATAATTTTTCTATTTCCCAAAAATTTTCATAGCTATTTTACAGCAAAGGTTCCTCCGAATGCGCCGGCTCGATAACTGGGATTCTGAGTCTGAGATTTTTTAACTTCTCCATTGAGCTCTTTTTTTCAACACCGGAATATTTGTTCGTAGTCACATTGTTCTCCTTCAATGTTACTGTAGGAATTTTTAGTGAAATTAGAATTTATGCTGAAATTATAATGGTTTTAATGACATTCTTAGTGGAAAAAGCTAAACAAAAAACAAAAAAAAAATTAGAAAAATGTGTGAAATAGCCAGCAAAAAGCGTAAAGCTAAGTACAAAATTCAGCGGGAAAACCATAAATTGGCAACACTGCTGTTCATAACCATTTCCGAACATCTGTGGTAACTAACAAAGTCACTCTTAGACGTTCCGAAAAATATATCAAGATTAGACTTTAAATATCGGGTAGTTCAGAAAGTTCTTTCGGTTTCTAAAAGAAATTTATTTATAAATTTACATACAAGAAAACAATTTTTTTAATCTATTGTATAACTTCTTTCCACCTCTCTGGGAGCTTTTTAATTCCTCTCTCATAAAACTCGCGGGGTTTTTCTGAAAAAAAGCGTTCAATTCGACTTTTCACTTCCTCGTCGTTATGGAAGTCCAAATCCTTCAAGTGGTTGCTCAGACTGCGAAATAGATGCTAGTCGGACGGGGTCTTGGGTCTTGGAAGTGCGGCGGGTGAGATAAAACTTCCCACTAAAGCCATGATAGTTTCTGACGGGTCCGCTAGGCAGTGCGAGGCCTCGATATGGCAGTGTGAGGTACCCACATATCGAGGATGCTCACAAATCCGAGCTGTCTTATGACCCCGTGAACAGTTGAGACTGATTTTTTTGATTATTTCAGCTATTTCTCTAACTGCTGCACGGAGATTAACAATAATTAAATCTCTCACCTCCTCGGAAGCCAATTCTTTGTGTCGTCCTGATCTGGGAACGTCCATTACGGAGAAGTCATCGGTAGAAACCATTTTTGGCAAGTTCTTTCATTTGGCCCGTTTTGTTCATAAACAGACTTTATTTTTCGGGTGTCTTCGCAGCCGTTTCTCCTTTTCGGAAATAATACAGCATAATATGCCTAAACTGCTCTTTTTCGCACATTTTTTCTACTTTTTAAAACTTTTTTTTTTTCAAACACTATAACGAGAACACAAGTAAACAATTTAGAAAAGGAATGGGATGAAGTTATGATAATATTTGAAGAAACTCTATGTCATGATAAGTGACGTACAGTGAACTAATGAATTAACCGAACCAACTTTCCGAACAACCCAATAATTGGCAGAACTAAACAGAACAGGATTGATCTTAGGACTCAGAATACGATAAAGACATTCATTGATTTCGGTTTGCAAAAAGTATGATGTACGATGTATGTAAATGTCCCAACAAGAATGCAAGATTTAAATGACTGATGCAGCAATTGAATTGTTTCTCTGGCTGTATGAGATGTGGCGCCGTCTTGTTGAAACCACATGCCCTCCATATTCATTTCTTCAATTCTAGGCACGAAAAAACTGGTTGTCATTTCACGATGCCAAACGCCATTGACTGTTTGCGCTTGACATGCCTCATTTTCATAAAAAATGGTCCAATGATTCCTCCAGCCCAAAATCCACACGACGTAGTGACACGTTGTGGATGTACATATATAGCTATTTGCTTCTCGTGAATCACTCGAGGATTTTCCTCACCCCAAATGCGACAATTCTGCCTATTGACGAAGCCATCAAGGTCACTGAAGATGATTTTATCAGCAAAATCAGCATTTTCATGTTGTCTCTCCAATACCCAATTAACGAACTCCCTTCGCTGTCCATGAACAGCTGGCTTCAGTTCCTGAGTCAATTGAACTTTGTATGCATGAAGATGCAAATCTTTCGTCAAAATTTGCTGCATAGTGGATTTGGAGACACCAATTTGCTGAGCTCGGTGTCGAATTGAGGTGGATGGAGTTTGAACGACATCATCACGTACAGCTGCGACATTTTCGGTCGTTCGACCTGGTCGAAGGCGCGTTGTTGTCTTTACATCACTAACAGACCCAGTTTTGGCAAATTTATTCATTAATCTCTTTACAGTTGACTCTTTTGGAGCATTATTGTGACCCCAAATTGATCGGAATTTGCGAACTATAGCCGCAAAACTTTCACCATTTTGGTAAAACAATTTCACAATGAGAATGCGTTGTTCATTCGTGTAGCGCTCCATTTTTATTAACCTCGTACCTTCTACTAGCAAACAATAACAATTGTTCAAATGTCAAACAATGACACTTCGAATGGCGCCAGATTTAAATCTTGCGTTTTTGTTGGGACATCCTTTATACGCGGGGGGTTGTAATCAGCAATAGTTTCGCAAGATTGAGAAAAATGAGAGAGATAAAATACGGGGGATTAAATTGTCTTTAATATCTTTATTTCACAACCGTACGATGCGTACCTTTAGTTGGCGAGGAGTTTAAGGAACAGTAAATAGGAATTTCTCTTTTCTTATTATGCCAAAATTGAGGTTTCGTGAGCTGCTGCGGATTGAGTACAATTTTCAACCCATTTCCTTATCACAAAGTGACAAGATCACCGGGTGAAAGGTCACTGCTAGAATGTTGAGGTGAAAGATTTTTTTTTCTACAGAATTGGTCACAGGCATTAGAATACTTATGATATAAAGTTCATTAGTTTATGAACATTAACAATGTGAACAAAATACAAATGAATTGCAATACAAATAAATAAATTTTGTGTTGATTTTTCATTAAACACCAATATTTAAAGGCTTAAACTAAAATAACTGTACAGAATTCACCATGTACTCGTATATCTAACTGATTGTCAATGTATTGTAAGGTACGAAATATTGCTGCTGTAGGAAGGAACAATATGGGAATTGTCTACATTTCGCCATACGTACACATGACACTGCCATTATATCTATATACGTGTGTGTGTGTGTGAGTTATATGAGGAAGTGGACGCCCTATATTGAGGGTGTTTTAAACATTTTTGTGGTCGTAAATAATTGACACCAAAAATGTGTCTCCAAATGATTTTTGACTTTCAAACCTAAATTCTGTAAACCCACAAAAGCTGACCCAGAATATGTGAGTGCGTATATGCCATGTAATATGTTCACACACATATGCACACACACGTTAACATGTATAATACACAAATATGCAGAATAAGAAAAATACCAACAATTGCATTTTCAGTTTTGTTTCTGATCACATTCAATGTTCTATTAAACGTACTAGATTTATAGGTTGAACAGACAGGCATAGAACAATTTTCTGGTTATAAATTCTTATGCGGGCATATTTTGATTAGTTAATGGAATTTATGGCTCATGATTTGTCTTTTTGGATATTTAGAGCAAAATCTTCATTTGGATTTTACATTCATTGGATATATACGACGGCGGTCCCGAAACTAAGCCGACTTGACGTATAGATGGCGCCAGTAGTTTGGAAAAAAATATTTTGCTGAAAAGTCACAATCTTATAAAACAGGTTTTGCGTTTCAAGACGCCACGTTGTTTGGTAGTTTTATTTGAGCCATCAAAATGTAAACGATCTGAGTGAATTTGTGAACATGGAAAAAATTGGTCACCTGTTTTTAAGTTTTATGTGTTTTTAAGTTTCAAGGCGTCATGCTGTTTGGTAGTTTTATTTGAGCCACCAAAACTAAACGATCTCAGTGAATTTGTGAACATAGAAAAATTGGTCACCGTTGTGTAAATCAATATTGCCATTTGAAAGGTCTCTGTCCAACCAACTAACCATTGGCAGCTCGTATAGCCTCGTTTCAACTCTGCTATTCAATATATTACAATCATAAACAAAAGAACAAACTCCCCCAGAGTATAATCTATAAAAGCCAAGCTAGATTATACTCTGGGGGAGTCTAAACCGTATCTGGCGTAAATACCTCAATGGGACGACTGCTACGGTGCTCGTCTTGGCAGCTTGTATGGCCTGGTTCTACTGTTCAATATTTTACAATCATAAACAAAAGAACAAACTGCCCCAGAGTATAATCTATTAAACCCAAGCTATATTATACTCTGGGAGAGTTTGTTCCTTTGTTTATGATTGTAAAATATTGAATAACAGAGTTAAAACGAGGCCATACGAGCTGCCAAGACGAACATCGTAGCAGTCGTCCTACTGAGGTGTTTACGCCAGATACGGTTAAGAAAATCCACAAAATGGATCGTTGGTTTAGCTAGCTGAAATGATAGGCATTTCAAAAAGTGATATACATCGTATATTGATCGAAGATTTGAAGATCAGGAAGCTGTGCGAGAGATGGATGCCGCGTTTGCTTTCAATACCCCAAAAACAGCGTCTTGAAGATGTTTCAGTAGAGTGTTTGGTTTGATTTTTCACCAGAATAAAGCCGAATTTTTGCTTCGTT
>JAHXMU010031495.1:15555-29129 GCA_019455685.1 Philornis downsi | reverse complement strand
ATGTAATAAAAAGTAAGAAAAAGCCTGACATTTGAACCACTTTATTTGTTTTATAAACTATTACATTTCACATTCAATAGACTAAAAAAAGAAAGTATCGTACTTGGCAAAAAAAAGAAAGAAAGAAAAAAAAAACACCGATTCAATCAATATCAAACAGGTTAACCTCCTTTCCTTCTTCAAATGCCATAAATTATTTTCATTGCAAAATTAATTATTGCGGTTGAGCGGTTGGTGACAACCTTGGCAAGGGCTGGTTTGATTTGCCGATGGCAATAATACGGCTAGTGCCAGTACGGGGGACTTGTTACTGACTAAACTCCTGCCAGCGTCCCAAGGACAGTTGGTTAATTTCGTTTTTATGAATGTCGTGCTTATTGCTTTGGCATAAATCATTATGAAGGATAGGAGATTAAGTAGTGATGAAAAAAGAAAACAATTAAACAGAAAATGGTTTAAAAACTGTTTCATAGTTATTTTTTTTCATTGACTATGGATTTAATATTTGTGAAGTTTTTATTCGTCATTGCAGGAATTTGCAATTACAATTAATAGACATTAAATAACTGGAGTGTTGTCATCGCCGGTTCAACAATCCCATTATATTGTATGGAAATAGTTGAATGCCAACTAAATGTTTTTACGAATTTTATTTGAAATTTGTATTTAATTGTCCGAAACCAACAAATCGGAGATGGATAGATATTAATTACAGATGGATGCAAATTAATTAGAAATGATTTGTGAGAAAAGTAAAATGCCAACTTCTGGCATTCCATGTACGTACTTTTGCAATAATATAAAATAAAAGCGGAAGCTGTATTGAGGTACATAAAAGTTTGTTCATCTGGCTGAAATATCTGTGTTGGTTATTCAATCATTTACTATTGTAGTCCGATTCGATTCACGCTTCCTAAGTATCTGTTTTCCACATAATATTTTTACTATGGTATAGCGTGATCTAAGCCGATGTAACACTTCCTTTTCAGTATTTAAATTTCTCCAGAACTACGGGAATTCCCGGAATAAATTATAACATAATTCATCATATGATATCGAAATCTTCTTGAATGCAATTTAAAATATAAAGCGATAACTTTTGGGGTACTTTCGTAAATAGATTGACTGGTATTTTTTCTTCAGAAAATTATTAAACTGACAAGCAAGTGCTCGCTACTGATATATTTTAATTAGAAATTAAATCAGAAATTGAATTCCTTTGTAATATATATGACACTGCCACTTCGGCAATTTTGACTTCCACTATTTATTTACGAAAGTGCTTCTATCTTTCCCACAACTGCTTGAGATAACAACTAAATTTCGAACAACACAAAAGCGGTACGGAAACTAGCCGACGTAACAAAGAAGACACAAAATAGTTGCAAAAATTATTTTTTAACTTAATCTCCTTTTAACTCGTTACATTTCTTACAGCGACGTTCAACAGCTTCTATATCCTGTTTATGGTAAAAACTGTCAAATTTCTTAAAATAAACATCAACTGCAGACTTTACCTCTTCATTGTTGGCAAATTTTTTACCACCGAGCCATTTTTTCAAGTTTGGAAATAGAAAATAGCCTGAGAGAACTAAATCTGCCAAATAAGGTGCGTGATGAAACAATTCGAACTTTAATTTATTAATTTTGGCCATCGCAATATTGGATGTGTAAACTTGAGCATTGTTTTGATAAAACAACACCTTCTTTTTCACCAAATGCGGCCTTTTTTCCATTAATTCATCACCTAAACGCCGCAATAAATTAGCATATTATTCGTCGTTGAGGGTTTTTCCTTTCTGAAGATATTCAATAAAAATAATCTCATGCGCATTCCAAAAAAATAGAAGTCATGAGCTTGGTTGCTGATGGAACCGTCTTCGCCTTCTTTGGGCACGATTCTCCCATTCTAGTCTACTGCTTTAACTGTTCCTTTGTCTCAAGCATGAAGTGGTGGACCCATGTCTCATCTTTGGTTATAAATCGACTCAAAAATTCGTCTTTATTGCGCTAAAACATTGGCAAACACTCTACTGAAACATCTTCGCATGCTGTTCTTGCTCTATTGAAAGCAAGCGTGGCACCCATTTTGGGCACCTTCAAATCTGCGATCAATATACGACGAATAACACTTTGTGAAATGTCTCTTATTTCACCTTCAGTCGACGGTCATCCAATAGCATTTTGTAGATTTTCTTAACCGTATCTGATAGACATCTGAATTGGTCGTATCTGATGGACATCTGAATTGATCGACCAATACGGTGTTCGTCTTGGCAGCTCGTACGGCCTCGTTTAAACTCTACTAGCCAATATAATGCAGTCGTGAACGAAGGAGCAGACTTCTACAGAGAAGAATCCTGCACAGCTTTAATATTGGTTGGACTGAGACTTGTCAAATGGAAATATAGGGTGATTTTTTACTCGTAGTTTCTTCAAAAATCCAATAAAACGCTCAAATTTGCATCTTATAGTAAAATTTTTTATTGGAATCGATAAAGTGATCTTTACCATTTAATTTTTGAAGATAATTTCATGTAAATATTGTCCGCGGCTCCGTCTCAAAATGTCCATACGAAAGGTCCAACTTTTCGTCACTTTTTCGAGCATTTCGGCCTGTATTCCACGAATAACGCGTGTTATGTTATCCTGTAAGGCTTCAATAGTGATCGTCATTGACACTGGCTGTACTATTTTCTGCAATATTTTCTTCGATACGCACTCTACGCATGCGAGTCGATAGTTTTGTGTCCAACAAAGTAAATTTGGTGCGAAATTTGGAGATAACAGCAGGAATTGTTGGTTGATTCAACAGGTCGATTATGACGACCATAAAATGGTCGTATCAAACGATGCACATTTATCACAGAGCACGAATTTCAACGCTTTGCATTCGTTGCTCGTTTGTTAGTCTTTCCTTGATGAAATGGCAGAGTATACTGTACACTTTTCACTTTGACAAATGATGTTTGGACGCCATTACCAACCAGTGCTTTCAACCTGAAAACTTAAATCTTAAAAAATCACCCTGTATTATTTTACATAAAGGTGACCAATTTTTTCTATGTTTACAAATTCACTGATATCGTTTGCTTTTGATGGTCCACTATCATTTTGTGGATTTTCTTAGCCGTGTCTGGCGAGGACAACGTAATTGGTTCATCTTGGTAGCTCGTACGGCCTCGTTTAAACTCTGCTACCCGGTGTTTTACAGTCATAAACGAAGAGCAAAGTAGAATCTAGCTCTGTTTTAATATTGGTTGGACTGAGATCTATCAAATGGAAGCACTGAATTGAATTTTTTCGTTGTTTATAAATTCTTTGAGATCGTTTACTTGTGATGGCTGAAACAGAAATATTAAAAAACGTGGCGCCTGGAAACTTAAAACATTTTTCACCAAAATAATTTCTTTTCAAACTTCTGCCACTATCTATACGTCAGTCAGTTCGGCTTGTTTTGGTACCGCCCTAGTACATGACACGCAATTGTCTCTACTGGTTCAATGGGAAATAACACATTTACAGCGCAATCACTTTGTGCCCGTTCCCAACTGCTCTTCTATGACTATCGAAAGTGCGAAACGATGCTATAAATGTTACAATAATGCTTTCTTTCTGCATTGTTGGCATAAAAGGACAAATATTTGTACATCGGTAAGAGCAAGAGAAAGTGTAGAAATAATAAATATAAAATAAATATTTTTTTTTACTACCCGACAGAATATTTTTAACATTCTTTATGGTTCTTTTGGTGCTGTGTTATTGAGTTTCTTATTCTTTTGTTATCGGCGACAACATCGACACTAAACTATGAAAAATGATCAGACTGAATTTATGAGCTCGCTGAGTAAACATCAGCAACAAAATCCCAAAAAGTACCCCTGGACTCCTGGCCCTTAGCAAGGGCCAGCTCTAAGGGCATTATAATCAATGTTCACATTTGTGTCCAGTAGTTGTTGGGCTGGAATGGAAAGCAAAGAAAGAAAGAAAGCAAGAGAAAAAAAAACAATTTAGACAACATGTGCGTGTTGTCAAATCCAAGTGGTGGAAAGCAATAGCTATGCTAGAAGAAGAGGGGAGGGAGAGAGCGACAAAGTTCTTAAGAAAACTACAAATATACGAAATGTTGAAGCATCGCTAAAATATTATAAATTACTTGTAGTTTGTTTGTTTTAACTTGAAGCCAAACATTTGCTGGAAGCGTAACAAACCGCCGATATCCTTAAGGGCCGACAACATAAATATGCCAGCATTTCTGCTTCCTCCAACTCAACCTGCCGTAACGAGGCAGCACAGCACAGCTGTTCCATTTGTACAATAATGGCAACTTTGTCCCCCTCCTCTTCACCTTTTCCATACACAAGTATAAATCTGAGGTTTTCTTTAACTTTTTTTCTTCAAATTTTTTTCTTTTTGTTAAATTTTGGCCTGGCTTGTGCTTTCCAGAGATGCTTTCATCACTGCCACGTTGTGCCATAATTTTGGCATTTAATCAAATTTTATTGCAAGTAATTTTTCCTCAGGTTGTTGTTGTTGTTGCCCTGGCTTTCTTTTCTTGTGCTAATGTTGCTGCTTTACGAATGTACACACGAGGCAAGCGACAATCAAGCGTTTTCACTTGAATTCTCTTTAGCCTGGCCTCGACATCAACAGCTGGCCCAGAAGCGTTACAAAAGATGTGAAGCGAACCAGTAGACCACTGTATAGCTGGATGAAATCAAATTTATACAGAGAGGCAATGATTATTTTCTTTTGTTTAAAGATTTAGACTAATTTAAGAGGCTAATCGTTAAGCAAGTAATGCCAATATTTCGGAGCATACCTATCTAACCGACAGTCAAAGTGCGTCAGAAGTTCGGACTGACGTACGAAACTGCGCCACTGAATGACAATTTCGAAAACAATAAGTTTAATTGTTTCAGAGAACAGATGAATAAGATAAAATTCCAGTCTTTTCTGACTTCCTTGCTCGGGTAATTTTTTTTTTGTTCATCGGAAATTTGTTAAAGAAAAGTCTGTAATTTTTGTAAAAATAAACGATAGTTAAATTATTGATAAAAATGGAGGTTGAAGAGCTTTCCTAGAAAATTATGTAAAGTATAGGGTTATTCATTTAGTGGTTTCATAACCGCCGGTCTTGCAAGACTGTCAGCTGTGAAATACCTGCCATCTGAAGGTGTTATTTATTTAAGGAGAAAGGTTTGCCATTTACGAATATTTATCGTTTAACTGCAAAACGTGTAAAAATAGTTAAAACTTACTATAAAAGTGGCGACTCAAACATGGGCCTTCAATCGAACAAAATTTTCCCCAGTGATGAAGCTCATTTCTTTTTCGTTGGTTACGTCAACACGTCGAAGTCTAAAATCTTCACAAAAAACTAAAAAAGCAGCCGGGATGTACAGAAAAAGATAGCCTGCAATTCTAATCGATGATAATAATAAAGCGGTATTCGATTTAACGCGCAGAAAAGAGATTGGAGAGAATTATGTAGCAAAACTTTTCACTAATAATGAAAGATAGTCCTTTAAAACGAATGTAGAAAAACCAATGACAGGAGCATTAATAATAAGAAACAAAGCGGAAAACGCAATAAAATCTTTAAGAGACAAAAAGGACAACATGTCTAGTGGATTTCAGTTGACTTTTTTGGAGCATTATTGTGACCCCAAATTGATCAAAATTTGCGAACTGTAGCCGCAAACGTTCACTATTTTGGTAAAACGATTTCACAATGAGAATGCGTTGTTCACTCGTGTGGCGCTCCAGTTTTACTAACCTCGTACCTTCTACTAGCAAACAATAACAATTGTTCAAATGTCAAACAATGACACTTCGAATGGCACCAAATTTAAATCTTGCGTTCTTGTTGGGACACCCTTATATATATACTAAAAAGTGCATATCAGAACTGCTTCGAGGACTGGAAAAGGTGCTGGCACAAATGTATTGTATCTGAGGGGGACTACTTTGAAGGAGATAAAATAGAAATTGAGGAATAAATAAATATTTTTTGAGAAAAATGAAAAGTCATCTTATTTTTTGGACATGCGTATAATATTACGTATAATACAGGGTGGCGCAATACAACGTGCATATTGCATCATCTTTTTTTGCGGGGTAGAAAATGCGCGGGCGGGAGGGGGGCGCCTACATCTTTGGGTTGGCGGGCTCATGGAGTTTTAGTCGCTATGAATCACTTCGACGGGAAGCGTCGCGCATTTTGCGTGCGCGCATTTTACGAGAACTCTCGTTCATATATTGCTACTAGGCGACTATATTGTGCTGAATATGGACTACGGCGAATTAGTGAAGCTCCGAACGCTAATTTAATTAAAATATGGGTAAAGCGTTTTGAAGAGACCGGTTCAACATTTAAACCACAAGCAAATGGTCGCCCAAGAACATCTAGGACCGAAGACAATGTTGAGAGAGTTATGGAGTCAGTACGAGGAAATCCACAAATGTCGACTCGCAAGAGATCGTCTGTCTTACAATTATCGCGACGAAGTTTGCAATGAATTTTAGCATTGGATCTTAAACTGCATCCATATAAGCTGCAATTAACACAAGAATTGAAAGAGTCTGACTTCATAGCAAGGCTCGCATTTGCTAATGAAATGCTTAATCGATTTTCCAATTTTGACAATATCCTTTTCTCTGACGAGGCTCATTTCCTTATGAATGGGTTCGTAAACTGTCAACATTGTCATTACTGGAACAGTGAATATCCCAAAATCGAACACCAGAAACCATTGCATAGTCCTAAAGTGACAGTATGGGCAGCAACCTCTGGCAGAGGAATAATTGGTCCTTTTTTCTTCGAAAATGCGTGGGTCCAAAACGTCACGGTTAATACGGAACGCTATGTTGGGATGTTGGACGGATTTTTGGCTCCAGAAATTGAAAGTTCAAGAATAGTGAATTCCAGAACTTGGCTCCAACTAGATGGTGCTACCTGTCACACATCAAATGACTCCATGGCGGTGGTGAAGCAAATGTTCCCTGGCAGACTGATTTCGAAAAGAGATGATATCCCATGGCCCCCACGTAGTCCACACTTGACGCCTCTTGACTTTTTTTGTGGGGATACCTCAAACACAAAGTCTACAGTAATAATCCAAGAAACATCGTTTAGCTCAAGGAGAATATCCGTGGTGAAATGGCAGCCATTATACCAGTATTATTGAAGAAAGTTTTCAATAATTTTCGTTTGCGGTTAGAGGAGTGCCGTCGTAGAGAGGGTCACCATTTAGATGATGTTATTTTTAAAAAATAAACTCCATTTATTACTCTACAATGCCTTAGATTTATTTTAACCATACCTTTTGTATTAATTTTTTAATCTATTTTTTAAATATCCACGTTCTATTGCGCCACCCTGTATTTTGTTCATTCCCTTTTTTTGTGGCTTCTATGTTAGGTCGGCTAGCATACTATGTCATAGAGTATAGTAAAGTTTTTTTTACATTCATAGTTTTTTTACATTAATGCGATTTAAGGTTAATATCGGTTGTTAATTTCGAAACTATTTCAAATTATATGTATACCGCTACCTTTACGGTAGCAGGTATATAATTTTAAACTTGTCAGATTATTTTTCCTTTTTTTCTTCAAAAAATGGAAAAAAAAAATCTAAAATAAAACCTTTTTGTCGTTCATGCTTAGTGAGCTCTTTTTTCAGTCAGCGCCACCGTGCCTCCTTTGTACGTTAAGCCATAAGGAAATTCCAATTTCCTGCACTTTTGTCGTTCCGACAACAATAACAACAATAATCATGCAGTGAGTTGATACTTTTTCACAAAACGCTTTTACCTTAACCCAACAGCAGTCGCTCTTGTTATTGTTTTGTTGTGCGTTTTTGTGCCTGGATTGAGATTGAAGCTGTTATTCATGAATCTGCGTTTTTCTTCCGCCTCCACTGAGTTATTATGGTCTATTTGCCAATGCGAATCCTTTTGAATTTCGTCAACGATTGCCATTGCAAACGTTGAGGACAATTAATAGCTGCTGCCAGATTCAAGCCAAGTACGTACCGACGAGCTCTAACAGCACCTTCACTCTTTCGTTTTGTCATTTGTTTGTTAATACTTAATGTTGTAGTTGTAGTTTTCTTTGCCGTTCTGGCCGCATTCTTGGTGAAAAATTACGAAACAATGGGTACATTTTTTCGGTTCTACTTTGTTGACAAACGCCAAAACGCAAAATATCATCTAAGGACTCTGGCACAACGACTACAAATCGTCTTCCAAATGGCTTGAAAGGGTATCATAACTCCGGCAAGGGGATTGTTGGTGACAAATGATGTTCCAAGGCGAATGTGTTTAGATAACAAGGAGAGTAGAAAGAAATACTTGGAATAATTCAAGATTAATTAAAGCAATAGAGTATAATTCGCTTATAAATGTTTCGAAATTTCAAAAAAAAAAGAAAGAAATAATGCGTTGGTAGAAGGAAGCCCTCAGCTATGTCACCCTCATAGAATGTATGAAAAATGACTGGGCTTTTGAGGCCTCTGAGAGGTTTATAATTTATACAAATTAGAGTGGATATTTCGTAATTGGGATGGTATCAGCCAGTGACTGATAGATGCAATGACACATATCGGGGGCGATTTGCGTATCAATTTGACAAAAATTACAACTGAGCTCTTTTAGTAAACAGAAATTAATAAGAGAATTCTCTATAGTAGGAAGAGTAGTTAGGGGAAGTTAATAACTGCAAAAAAGTGTAAATACTGTCGAACCGACTAATGTTGATTGCCTTAAGTTGCTGTATTTGTCCGTCAATTCATATAGGTGGATTCCATTTTATGGTGTAATAAAATTACTTTTGATATAGCTCATAAAATGTTAAATTAAAAGTAGAGCAATTGCAGAAACAGGCGCTCCAAGTATTACAAACGTTGCTGTTGTTATCGAACAGCTAATGGCAGCGAGTTCATTTTTTTGACAAATATTTTACCACTTGAATATTTTCTCAAGTTTTGAAAGGGAAAAAAGAGATAAATCTGGCGTGTAAAGTGCGTGATGAGGTAATTTGAAGTTGAATTCATTAATGTTGATGATCGCAGTAGTGGATGTGTGAACTAGAGCATTGTCTTGATGAAACAACATTTTCTTTTTCGCCAACTGCGGCTTTTTTCCATAATTTAATCACCGAAACGCTGCAATAAATTGGCATAATATTCGCTGTTAATGAGTTTTTCTTTCTGAAGATAATCCAAAAAAAGAATCTCATGCGCACGCCAAAAAACAGACGCCATGACTTTGTCTGCTGATGGCAAGACCGTCTTCGGCTTCTTTGTACACGATTCTCCCATTCCAGTTCACTTCTTTGACTGTTTCTTCGTCTCAGGTGTGAAGTGATGGACCCATGTCCCATCCATGGATATAAATCGACTGAAAAATTCGTCTTTATTGCAGTGAAATACCGCCAAACGCTCTATTAAAACATCTTCAAAACGCTGTTTTTCCTCTATTGAAAGCAGAGGCCAGGGGGAAGGTGCCGAAGAATACTAAGAAGTTTCCGATTGAAGATTCAAAACCCCATAAGCCGAAACTAAAATATGAAAACACTCCAGATTCATTCGTAATTTTGTTTTGCCTGAGAGTAACAAAACAACTGATACGAAGAATCCCCTCAAATCTTCGGTCAACATACGATGCCCAACACTTTTTGAAATGCTTATCATTTCAGCTACTTCACACACTTTCAGTCGACGATCATTTAATATCATTTTGTGGATTTTCTTAAACGTGTTTTGGGAATTCAGTTGATTTCCGAGTGATAGAGCTGTTATATAGGGTGATTTTTAAACGTAGTTTCTAAAAAATCGAATAAAATACTCAAATTTGCATCATATATTACAATTTTGTATTGGAATCGATAAATTTGTCTTTGTTATTTAATTTTGAAAGATAATTTCATGTAAATGTTGTCCGCGGCTCCGTCTCAAAATGTTCATTCGGAAGGTCCAATTTTTCGTCACTTTTTCGAGCATTTCGGCCTGTATTCCACGAATAACGCGTGTTACGTTATTCCGTAAGACTTCAACAGTGTTCGGCTTGTCCACATAAACTAACGACCTGACATAACCCCACAAGAAATAATCAGGAGGCGTTCAATCACAAGATCTTGAGGGCCAAATCACAGTGTTAAATCAAGAGATAAGCTGCTCACGAGCAGCATTGTTTCACGAGCAGTGTGGCGTGTTGCACCGTTCTGGTGAAACAACATGTCAACCAAGTTCAACTCAGTCAAGTAGGGCAAAAGAAAAAGATAGAAATCGCTGAGAACGGCGATGAATTGACATTTCACGATCGCCATTAACAGCAATATTTTCTTCGGCACGCACTCTACGCATGCGAGTCGATGGTTTTATGTCCAACAAAGTAAATTTGGTACGAAATTTGGAGATAACAGCACGAATTGTTGATTGATTCAGCACGTCGATTATGACCACCATAAACTGGTCGTATCAAACGATTCATATTTGTCACAGAGCACGGATTTTGATAATAAATTGCAACGATTTGCAATCGTTGCTCGTTTGTTAGTCTTTCCATGATGAAATGACAGAGTATACTGTACACTTTTCACTTAGACAGATGACGTTTGGACGCCATTACCAACCAGTGTTGCCAAACTGAAAAACGTAAATCTTAAAAAATCACCCTGTACTTTCAACAAATTGGATTAAGTGTTTTGATTTTACAGAGTTATTTCGAACTGCCCCTAAAATTTTTTACTGATGAACATCGTTAGTACAGCGCATTTTTTCCAGAAAATGTTAATGGAGTATTTGTTGAAAATTTACTCTGGCATCGAAGCGGCTAATGATGTTAACTTTAGCGGGTATTTATCAGAAGCTTCCACAGATGTTTCTGGTTTTCGACCGCCGCAGAGTTACCGTTATACATTATATTAATGTATTTAGCTTGGATTTTAGATGTCCCATTAAGTGTTGTACAATAAATTGGTATAGTTTTTTAGTTTTTCTTATATTTATTCTCCCCCATCATCTGTATCATCTGAATCACGTAAGATTCCGTAAGATTTCATGAGATACAAATTACGTGACTGCTTAAGATATTGTTATAAATGAATGATTTATAAAGGTTTACTCGACAGTTTACCTAACATGTAAGCAGAGTCATTAGAATGATATTTGTTCGTATATTCAAGCTATATTGAATTAAACAACCCCGGCGTATGAGTAACATTTGTTTGCTGTTACATCACATCACTCATACGTACAACACGAAATAAAAGCAGCAGTTTTCTTCGTAGGACAGATGAATATTTGGCCTCCGCCATCGAACACTGCAAAGGGAACAACCCAATAATGCTCAATACTAATAATAAAATAAGTAAATTATTCTTTCAGAAAAAGGAAAATAAGTCGCCTCTATTGTCACGTTCATTTTTGTCTACTCATTCGAAATTGGGTGCTTTTTTAAGAAAACTGCCTTAAGTGTAGTGACTTAATATTTTATGTCTTCCCCGGACGCCGCCAGCTGCCTTAGTAATTCTCTGACAGAGAAATGTTTTGCCGTTTTATTTTTGTATTGCTCACAAAATGTTGTTTAGTATTTTATGGCATTCATCACTAAATATTTACTTTCGTCTCATTTCTTCGAAACAAACGGGTGTGGCGTCAGCCGCTGTTTTTGCGCTGTTTGTGATGATAATGGACTAAAACACTCGCCGAGATGATAAAATACTCCAGTGGCTATGGCAATGGCGGCGGCAAACGTTAGCGTATGTTGCACAGTTTCTACATTTTCTAAAGTATATGTATATATTTGTGTACATTAAGTGTATTTGGTTGTGTATGTGTGTGTGTGTGTTTGTGGATAATACTACACATAATATATATTGTTTGTCACGAAACGAGGTTAGCGTGAGGGTCACGGGAAATGAAAGTAAACAGCATTACAGGAAATCAGAAGGGCCATCAGCGCATCTTTTTGTAGCTGACGTCACCAACGTAGTAAAGAATATTAATAAAATACATCTAGTTTATAGACGATTTACTTTATATATATAGTTACCGCAAACTATACACAAAACGTCTGCGAAGTTTTGACAAAAAGACCCCATTTCAAAAAAATTAATTTTACAGGAGATAAACAAAAAACTTTTTGGACATCGTGCAAGACAACTCACAGTTCAATTGATGAAACATTTCTATGTGTCTGCTCGTAGCACAGGAAGTTTTGACAAAACACCCCATTTCAAAGACATTAATTTTACAGGAGATCAAGGCAAAGCATAGTACAATTGCCGAAAAATTTCTATGTTTTGACAAAACTCCCCATTTCGAAGACATTAAGCTTACTGGAGAACCAAAAAACTCCTTTTGGCATCGTGCAAAACGAAGCATAGTTCAATAGGCAAAAAATTTCTATGTGTCTGCTCGTAGCACGGGAAGTTTTGACACCACATTTCAAAGACACTAATTTTACAGGAGATCAAGGCAAAGCACAGTACAATTGTCAACAAATTTCTATGTTTTGACAAAACACCCCATTTCGAAGACATTAAGTTTACAGGAGAGCCAAAAAACTCTTTTGACATCGCGCAAGATAATGCACAGTTCAATTGGCGAAAAATTTCTATGTGTCTGCTCGTAGCACGAAACCCATATTTAAAACTGAAGCACTGTTGAAGCCTTAAAAAAAGGGGAAGATTTAAGACCTGTACAAAAGATAGTTCGCCTATCAAGAGCAAAAATGTTACAAGACTTGCACATTAGTGGCGAGTTTGAAAATTTAGTCTGAAAACATTCTTAAGGTTCAGCAATATATAAACAAACAAAACGATCGTGTATAGTTAGAGTGCAAATCAAGATACAGTTTAAACCAGCGAATTGCTTTGTGAAATCAAGCGCCTGCATCAGTGACGGTTTGGCTCGTGGTAACTGCCACAGGAAGCTTGCCACTGGTGTTTCTTCAACATGACGTAAAGATTTTAAACGATGCTTTATTTCCTTGGATAGGTAAACAATTCTGCAGAATCTTTTAGAGGTTTCAACAAAACACGTTACCACTCCATGAAGCAGGTGAAACTCAACGTTTTTTACAACCCAAAATGCTCAACTTTATTTCTTTACAACAATGGCCACCGTATTCCCCAGAATAAAATCCAATAGATTTTCCATGTGGTTCATTCTGGAGGCCAAAACATCAACCAAAAAATATGCGACAGTAAACACCTTAAAGATTGCTATTCGACAAAATGTCTTCAAGTCACATTCGTGCAGAAATTTGAGCCTTCCCAGACAGACTCGATGATATTGCCAGATCTTAATGGTTCGGTGACAGATTGTAGGCTCGACAAATCGTCAGTTTGACAGATCGTCGGTTTGACAGATTGTCGTTTCGACAGATCGTCAGTTTGATAGATTGTAGGTTCGACAAATCGTCGGTTTGACGAATCGTTGAACATCGAACAATAAATATTTTTCCTAAAATTGGAAATGATTTTATGCCATACTTAAACAGCGTCTGAAGCTTTCCCAGCTTTGCCCATATTCGACGGACCCATCTGGCAACGCCATAACTTTTGAC
>JAHXMU010031495.1:0-15155 GCA_019455685.1 Philornis downsi | reverse complement strand
GAACAAATTAAATGAATGAGATTGCCAACCGCCAAATTTTTATTTTTCTTTGATTTTTTTTTTAAAAAACATGGGTCCGTCGAATATGGGCAACCCTGTAGACTTGATGCTATTATCCACGCCAAAAGTTTGACAGATCGTCGGTTTGACAGATTATCAATTTGACAGATTGTCGTTTCGACAAATCGTCAGTTTGACAGATTGTAGGTTCGACAAATCGTCGTTTTGACGAATCGTTAAACATCGAACAATAACATATTTTTCCTAAAATTGGAAAAGATTTTACGCCATACTTAAATAGCGTCTGAAGCTTCCCCAGACAGATTTGATGCTATTATCCACGCAAAAAGTGACTGAATCGAACAATGACATATTTTCCATTGAATTATTTAAGTTATTTTGGTGAAAAGTAGCAACCTTACAAAACATATATTTCAAATTTCAAGGCGCCACGTTGTTTAATATTTATATTTGAGCCATCAAAAGTAAACGATCTGAGTAAATTTGTAAATATGGAAAAAATTGGCTACCGTTATGTAATTCAATATTTCCATTGGAAAGGTCTCAGTTCAATCAATATTAAAGACGTGCCAGATTCTACTCTGGGGGAGTCTGTTCCTTCGTTTACGACTGTAAAATATTAGTTAGCAGAGTTTAAACGAGGCCGTACGTTTATTGGCAGTGATCGACCAATTGAGGTGTCCACGCTAGACACGGTAAATAAAATCCTCAAAATGGTGTTGGATTTTTGTAGGCTGAAGGTGAGTGAGCCGGCTGAAATTATAGGCATTTAAAAAAGTGTTATACGTCGTATATTGACCAAAGATTTGAAGATGAGAAAGCTGTGCACACGATGAGTGCCGCGCTTGCTTTCAATAGAGCAAAAACAGCGTCATAAAGACGTTACGGTGGCGATATTTCACCGCAATAAGGCCGACAAATTAATTTTTACATCGATTTATAACCATGAATGAGACATGGGTCCACCACTTCACACCTGTGGCCAAGAAACAGTCAAAGCAGTAGACTGGAATGAGAGAATCGTGTCCAAAGAAGGCGAAGACAGTTCCATTTCCAAGCAAGGTCTCTCAAGGTTTGGTTTTTGGTATATGCATGGGCTTATTTTTATTGATTATCTTTAGAAAGGAAAAACGAATATCATGCTACTTTATTGTAATGTTTAGATGATGATATTTTCGAAAAAAGCCAGATTTGGGGATTGTTGTTTCATCAAAACAGTGCTCCTGGTTAGACATCCACTATTGCGATGAACAAAATTAATTAAATAAAGTTCAAATTGCTTCATCTTATTTACCAGATTTAGCTCTCTCGGATTATTTTTCACATCCGAAGCTGAAAAAATGGCTCGGTGGAGAAAGATTTACCAACAATGAAGAGGTGGAGTCTATGGTTGATGGCTCTTTTAAGGAGTTTGATAGTTATTGATGTAAACAAGGTATAGAAGCTGTTGAATATCCCTGGAAAACAGTGTATCGAGCTAGAAGAAGATTATGTTGGAAAATAAAAAAAATGTTTCACAGCTGTTTTGTGTCTTCCTCGTTATGTTGGAAACTTCTGGGACCCCTCTCGTAAAGGGTATCCATCAAGAACGCGAGATTTAAATTTGGCACCATTCGAAGTGTCATTGTTTGACATTTGAACAATTGTTATTGCTTGCTAATAGAAGGTACGAGGTTAGTAAAAATGGAGCACTACACGAATGAACAACGCATTCTCATTGTGAATTTGTTTTACCAAAATGGTGAAAGTTTTGCGGCTACAGTTCGCAAATTGCAATCAATTTGGGGTCACAATAATGCTCAACTGTAAAGAGATTAATGGATAAATTGGCCAAAACTGGGTCTGTTAGTGATGTAAAGACAACAACGCGCCTTCGACCAGGTCGAGCGACCGAAAATGTCGCAGCTGTACGTGATGATGTCGTTCAAACTCCATCCACCTCAATTCGACACCGAGCTCAGCAAATTGGTGTCTCCAAATCCACTATGCAGCAAATTTTGACGAAAGATTTGCATCTTCATGCATACAAAGTTCAATTGACTCAGAAACTGAAGCCAGCGGACCATGGACAGCGAAGGGAGTTCGTTAATTGGGTGTTGCAGAGACAACATGAAAATGCTGATTTTGCCGATAAAATCATCTTCAGTGACGAAGCCCATTTCTATCTTGATGCTTCGTCAGTTGGCAGAGTTGTAGCATTTGGGATGAGGAAAATCCTCGAGTGATTCACGAGAAGCAAATGCATCCTCAACGTCTCACTGTGTGGTATGGATTTTGGGCTGGAGGAATCATTGGACCCTTTTTTTTTATAAAAATGAGGCATGTCAATCGCAAAGAGGTCTTTGGTATCGTGAATAGATAATCAGTTTTTTCGTGCCTAGAATTGAAAAAATGAATATGGAGGGCATGTGATTTCAACAAGACGGCGCCACATGTCATACAGCCAGAGAAACAATTCAATTTCTGCATCAGTCATTTAAATATTGCGTTCTTGTTGGGACACCCTTTACAAGCAACTCGTTAAGAGGTTATATTGATATTTAAATGTAGTTATTGTTTGTTGAATATTTTGTACCCTTTATTAAATATTATAATGTAATGTCTTGCTGAACATTTAGATACCCCTGAAGATGATTGACGGAGTCAATTGCAATATTTGAAAATATTAAATAAAACAACCAGAAACAACACCAAAATCCTTGTTTTTCAATTCAATTCTAGGACGTCGAGCCGCACGAAATTACATACAAAATTAAACTTAAATTTAAACAGTTCATAATTTACTTAAATGTTAAAGTTGAAATGTTGGTTTATGAAGGAGTTTAGACAACATTTTTGTGTTTGTATAGAAAAAGTAGTGATTTCGAATAATTTGCCTTTTTCAAATACTTTTGTTCGATAAGAGAAACGAGAGAAATGATATTTTGTTTAACATTCACAGGCATAGGCAAATGTGAGATGCTGATAAAGTTAACAGGATTTATAAAGGATGTAGTTTACATCCTTTGGAATAATTGTCAATTTATTACGATTCGTTGGGTTTCAATATATCGTAAAACACAAATAAACAAATCTTGTAGCCGCATCTGTTGAAAAGGAGTTCTTTTTTTTATTCCGC
Source organism: Philornis downsi (assembly GCA_019455685.1). Taxonomy (NCBI): domain Eukaryota; kingdom Metazoa; phylum Arthropoda; class Insecta; order Diptera; family Muscidae; genus Philornis; species Philornis downsi. The sequence goes on along the minus strand of JAHXMU010031495.1, from coordinate 12,016 downwards.
ACATTTAAGTTTTTAATTAATTTTTGAAAACTTTATCACACCTGCCTCGTTATTTTTTCACATTATTCTGTGTGCTTCCCCACTTGTTTTATGTGTGTTGGATTTGCTGTTGAATGCTGCAGATGTTCGCTTGTTAGCTTTTATTTGTATTCTGCTTCTGTTTGAGCTGCTTTCGTCATCGCTTTCGTTGCAAACGCGTTACTTTTTTTTTTCGCTGAGCGGGAGGGGGTGAGGGGTTTGTTACATTGTGCTGTAGTGCAAGTTGGCTAAATTCCAATTGTTTACGATTTTACTTTCTGCTGTTGATGTTTTGTTTAGCAAATATTAATTATTTACTCTACCCTCTTTACATTTTTTTTTTATTTTTTTGTTCTTTGCACAACTTTATTTTTTCAAGCTGCCACATTTGGTGGCTGTTGCATGTGAGGCACTCATGCATACGAGTACCACATACATGTGTGAGTATGTAGTACGGCTGTTGTTTAAACAATTTCCAATTAAGAATAACAAAAAACGAGCAATGACCCAGTCGGTTGAAACAGTAAACGCTGGAAATTCCCTGGGTATTCTTGGCGATTTCATGTGGAAATGAATTTAGGTAAAGCTCAAGTTTTGCGGTGCAACTTTTGGGCGTTTGGATTTATAACACGTCATAAATCAATGTCAATTTGTGTATATGAAATAAAAAAAAAACAAACTTCTCCGTCTCTGCCCTCCACATACGAGTATTCAACTCTTCTGGAACAGCTTTTTATGTACTGCTCTTTGCTAAACGAAATCCCTGAAATGGAAAAGTTCTGTGTTGAAGTTAGAATGCATTTCATACACGTATATTTCTTGTTTTTTGTTAGCGTCGACTCTGCAAAAAATAGTTTTCTAAACCATTAGAGTGTAAATATTTATGTAGGTGGAGGGAGATGCAATGACGGCCCCAACCAACCAAACGGAAACGGAAACTTTATAACACACCAAATACATACTACACACACGCACACTCTGATGTGAAGGTAGCCAAGTGAAGGTTATTTCGTTGATCAAATTTCTCCGGTCCCCATTCTTTTCTCACCGGCCCGTAATAGAAAAATATTGTATCGTTTTATTTTGGCCAAATGGCCTCCAACACGGCTGTCCATACATCAAATCCTCGCAGCAGCGGCCGCATGATAAAAATACAGCGGAACGAAAAATCTATTTTACGGATGCTGTATTCTTTTGGCGTAACCACCAAGTCCAAGCACACGATTCGAACACATCATCGCAGCCATCACATATTAAAATGCTCGTGGACACTACAGAAACCCACCCCTCCCCCAGCTGGAGGTAGGAAGGGTGGCATGACGGACTACTTTGTGCAAGTTCCTGGTGATGACACTAGTGTTTTCCGTTACATAACTTCCGTGCCGATATAGAAATGCCCTATATTTGTTTGTTGTTTGTTCATTGTATGTGTGCATGTCCGTTTCTGTGTGTTCTTGTAGTGGTCATATCAGTTTCAGTTTCAGTTCAGTTTCCTCTGGAAAGGTTTAGTAATTTTTGAACTTTTTCCATAAGCTTTCGGTATTTTGTGATTTGTTTTTTGTTTTTCTCAGGTTTGGCCAAAACAGTTTTTGCCATAAAATTGGTTTATTTTTGTTTCTATGTTTGATCTCTCAATTGCTGTTCGATGTACAATCAATTTGTTGTTGGCCGCTGGGTTGTTGGTTCCAGGGATAGCAAAAAATTGAGATGTTGATTCAAAAACTTGCAAGAGCTTTGTAGCAAAATAGATGAGTTACAATGCTGCTTTTTTGGCAGTCGTACAGAGCAATTATTGCAAGGACCAAGTTGTAAGTGGACAATTTTTTTTTAAGAAGTCACAGAGACAAATATGAAAGTTGGTGAATTTTCAGATACTAATAATTTTTCTTATGAGAGCCATTGCTGTCTGTAATTTCCAATAAGTAATATTGTTGAATTTTTCTTATGAGAGCCATTGCCATTGGCGATAATATGATTTTATTAAGGAAGGAAATTTCGATTAATACTGACTTCAGCAACGGCTATTAGAACTATAGAATGTAATGCTTCCGAATTACGGACCATGATATTGCCTGCAGATGGAACCATCTTCGCCTTTTTTGGACGCGATTCTTCCATTCCAGTTCACTGTTTTGAGTGTTCCCTTTTCTCAGGTGTGAAGTAGTGCACCCATATCTCATCCATGGTTATAAATCGACGCAAAAATTCAGCTTTATTACGTTGAAACAACGCTAAACACTTTACGGATACATCCACCATCCACCGCCACATATTTGTGTTAGAAGATTTTTGTGGAAATATTTGAGCCTTTAACAACTCCTACGTTAAAGTCTTAAAGTCTTGAGAATAGAGCTCTAACTGTAATCACATAAATGTTAACTTTTTCTTTACTTAGAACTATTGAAAGGGTGTTCTTTTACTTCTCTATGTTACTATCAAACTATGGTTATTATGCCCCAACTTATTTGCATATTTTGCCGGAATAAAATCAAGGCAGAAATTTATGGAAAGAACAACTTTAGGTTTAGGCGAGAACAACTTAAAAAAGTTAAAAAATTTTTGAAACCAAACGAAACATTTCTCACGAAAGAATTTTCTGTTGCTATTCTAAAGCTTAAGATGCTGGAGCGGACAAGGACGTGCGCACGCACACACACACACACTCTCCAAGGAATTGCAATAAATATTCAAGAAGTAGTGGGATAGAACAAAATGCAAATACGGAATTATTGTACTGGGTATTCTTCGGAATGCTAGAAGTATTGTTAATGAATTAACATCAATTTTATGTAAAATTTAATTCAAACTTGCGGCGTAAGTAAGAAATACATATATGTTGTCAGCAGTGTTGCCCAGACTTGATAAAAAAAGCTAAAACATGCTAAAAAATTCAGGAAAAAAACAATTTTTTTTAAGAAAATTGATGTATTTCAATGCGATATAATAATTTCCATTGCGTTTAAAGTGTAGAAATGAAGAAAATTCACACTAAAAGTGCAGGGTTATCAATTTTTCGGTTTCAAAAGTGAAGTTGTATAAAACACACGTAAAGCTGCAATTTCGATAAATTATAATGCTTGGACCTTGCCATTGTGTATGAAATACAATGTTATTTAAATGATCGCCTCTGGATTGATTGCAGCAGTGAATCCTTTTGAGTTAGTTTTCGGTTGCTTTTTCGCACATTTCGTGCAGTATCTCGGCGATATTCGGCAACATTCGTCAAATGTTGATTTTCAAATGCTTTAACGTTTGAGTATTACCCGCGTAAAGATGGTCTTTGATGTAGCCTCACAAAAAAAAAAAAAAAAAAAAAACTAAAGGCGTTAAATCGACTAATCTTTCTGAAAACTTCTCATGCAATAAAGCCAAAATCGATCATGTTGTGTAGCTCGTGGCACCGTCTTGTTGAAACCAATTATCGTCCAGTTCATAATCTTTAATTGCAGTCCAAAAAAAAGTCGGGTATCATACCATCGTAGCGCTCGGAATTGACGGTAACGATTATTTCAGCGTCATTTTCGAAAAAATACAGCCCAATAATACCTCAAGACCATAATGCGCATCAAACAGTCACTTTTTCCGAATGCAATGGCTTTTTCTCAATCAATTCTGGGTTCTCCGAGACCCATATGCGACAATTTTGCTTGAGAAATGAGTTTCATAGATGAAGAAAATGTTGTTTGAAAAATCAGCATTGCAACCCTGTTGCTGTAACACCTGTTCAGCATATCTACGACATTGTGAATGGTCAGTCGGCATTAATTGTTGCGTAAGTTGGACTCTATATGGATGGAAGTGCAAATCCAAATGCAAAATATGCCATAATGAGTTGTATGTTAGTCTCAATTGCTAAGAATGACGTGGAACCGCCAAATTCGGATTATCCGCCACACTTTCCCTTACAGAGGCGATATTTTCAGTAGTGCATATATTAGGATGATGACACAGGCCTCACCACATCTGTAACGCTTCTAGTCTCTTCAAAATTTTTCATAATCTTGCCAATTCCTTGATTAGTGGGTTGATTATGACGACCATAATCACTCCTTAATAAACGAAAAGTGGCCACGTTTGAATCACAATTTTTTTTTAGTAAGTTTTAGCTATTTTTACGCGTTCTGCGGTTAAACGATACATATTCTTAAATGACAAGCTTTCGCTAAATTAATAACATTTCAGATGACAGATGTTTAACAGCTGACGGCCTTGCCAGACTGGCTGTTTTGAAACCATTAAATGGATAAAATAAGATTGAATTCAGGGGTGAAACCTATTAAAATTCTAACCAAACTTGAATTTAAAAATACATTTATATATCAAATTTTCATTTACTTTTGCTTAATATACATACATGTGGGGTTTCTTTTGTGAAATAAGTTGCAGGCAACACACTTTTTTTTTTTTTTTTTTTTTTTTTTTAAATTTATTATATCATACAAATTCATACAAATTACGCCTCAGCGCCACATGGCATTATAGAGGCTAGTTGGCAAAATAGTTACATCAAAATTGTTTGTATAATAACAATAGTTTAATACAAGAATACAAACACATTTATGAAAAATTTAATTTATTGGCATATACTTCGATATTAACTCAAAATTCATACCAGAAGCTCTTCGATATTTTGCAATAAATACCTTTTCATTGAAGATTTAAATAACGAAAGTGTTTCTAGTGATTTTGGCTGTTGTGGTAAAATATTATACTGACTACTACCAGAATGTTCTATACGCTGTTTTGTTGCTTCAGATCGACACATAGCTACTCTCAAATTGTCATTATTTCTCGTATTGAAAATATATTGATTTCGGGAAAAATTTATCGTGTGATGGCCAATACTATGCAAACATTTGAAAACATATATTAGCAATTTTAATTTATAACAACCATATACTGGCAAAACTGTTGGAAAAACATCTCTATACAGAGAAAGCGTACAATATGAAATTGACAAGTTCGCAACAGCTTTTAGTGCTTTATTCTGTTGTCGTTGGAGTGATTTTAATTCAGAACTCTTTTTATAACCATACATAATGGCTAAATAGTTATAATGACTTTGAACTAAAGCTTGAAATATTATAAACTTAGTATTTTGATCGAATTTATTTCTAAATTTATACAATAAACCTATGGCAGGTGATACTGTAGACTTTAGATACTCTATATGCAGTGTCCAAGAAAGATTACTTTGAAAATATAATCCCAAATATTTAACTGAATTAACTTCTGGAATTTTTTCCCCATCTACGTATATACTAAAGCTGTCGTTGAACCGACAATGTGGCCTAAATCTTATCAATTTCGTTTTTTTTGGATTAAGGGAAAGTTTATTAATACGCAAATACTCTATTAATAGACTTGCTCCCCGTTCTATGTAAGGCTTCACAGCCGTTTCATATTTATATGGATAAAAAATAGCAGTATCATCAGCGTACACAAACATTTTACCTGATAAGTCAATATTTTTCAAGTCATTTATATACAAAGAAAATAACAAGGGACCCAATACACTTCCCTGGGGGACTCCATGCTCTACTGGTTTTAAAGTACTTTTACTATCAATTCAATCTACTATCAATTCAATCAATTTAATTTGTACAAATTGTAACCGCTTCGTCAAATAGCTTTTTAAGAGAAAAAGTTCTTTGTCACGCACACCATAAAATCTGAGTTTCTGAAGTAAGATGTCATGATCAATTAGATCAAACGCTTTTGACAAATCTTAAAAAACTCCAACTACACCCCTATACCCGTCATCCAACGACTTACATATGAAATTTTGCACATTAACTGTTGCCTCCTCTGTTCCACAACCTTTTCTAAAACCATATTGAAAATCATTTAACAAATTGTTATCTTGGAAATATGTAAAGAGCTGTGTATGCAAAATATGTTCAAAAACATTGTCTATAATTGGCAATATTGATATTGGACGAAATTTATCAACGGAGGTAGATATTTTCTCCTTAGGTATTGGTACAATTTTATGGATTTTTAATATTTCGGGATATACTGAAGTATAAATTACATCATTAAAGATGTTAACCAAACGTGGAGTCACACTGTCAGCACATATCTTAAGAATTTTTGCCGAAATGTTATCATGACCCGGACTTTTAGTTTATAATTCATTTATTCACAAAGTAAAAAAGTAATGGTTGTCACTTATCTCTATTTTAGTTAACTATAATGATAGAGTTTGTAGTTGATTTCCTATGCATGTCTTTTAACACTTCTTTAGAGACTTCTTATACGTCTTTTCTCCAGCAACTCTCTAGTTCGACTAACTTCTTCGTCATACCTATTGTTCGTTTTTCTCTCTACTCCTTTGTTCTATGTCACATTTGGTCGTCCGTTCTGTGTCAGTGAGTCGTGGGGTTACCAATTTCACAATTCGGCCATCCTACTGAACATTCGCCTCGAGTGTCTCGTCATCTGAATATTGACCCGTTCCAATAGGCCACGGTTTCAAATATTCCACACATGTTGTCGTTCTCATGGGCTCTTCTGCATCTCCAATTTTCACTACATCGTACGTATCATTCGGCTTATGAAAATAATCGTTGTGCCTTCCGTTTTCCTTAATAATGTCAATAATTATTTTCAACTCATCATCGTTGACTTGTGCTCTGGAGACATTAGACACCACGTCGTCATTTCGTATTAACATAACTAGGCTTTGATTTTGCGCATCTACATGACGCATTTGAGATCCTGATCTGTGTTCAACTGTAAAGTGTATTCCTGTAGGGACATCACATCACCCTGGTACACAAATCTTTCTTATCCATTGTCTTTACGAAAGCAATGCAATCGGTTATCAATTTAAAGTGTCGACCCAATAAATATACTCTAAATTTAGCTACAGCTTCGACCACAGCGAGAATTTCAAGCTCATAACTACAATATTTGCGCTCAGCATCCGAAGTTTTACGACTGAAATAGTATACGGGATGAAGTTGGTTATCCGCAGGACACTTCTGGAACAAAATACCTCCATAGCCATCAATAGACGCGTCTGCATGCAATTCCGTTTCATGCTTCTCGTTAAAAACCTTAAGGACAGGTGTTTTACTCATTATCGACTTCAAATTCTCGAATGCTGCTAACTGTGTTTCTTGAGATCCGTTAGGGGCTTAGCCATCGTCGAAAAACTGTAATTTTCCTTCTCAAGAATGCGCACTTCTTCAAATTTAATTGAAGTCCAAATTCCTTGCAACATTCAATTACCAATTTCAAATTTTATAGAGCACATTCGTCGTCTTCCGTCGGTATAATAACATCGTCGATGTATGTTAAAGCAATGTTCCGTCTGTTAAGATCCCTGAATATTGCATTTATGTAACGCTGAAATTTGATAAACCAGTAAAATGTTAACAACAGTTTTAATCAAAAACTGATTATTTAATTAGATTTGCTGTAGAAATTAGATTTTCCTACCACACTTAATGTACTAGAGTTAGTCTTTTTGGATATTTTAATACTGTTTTCTTTGTCTAATAACAAAATTCGATTATAGTTTGTATGGAGGCTTTGAGGTATTAATTTTTCTACACAAAAATTACGAAGATTCAAGTTTCCATTAGGAATAACTTATACTTTTCTATTTCGTAATTTTCTATTTTCTATCTCCGAATGCGCGGGTTCGATAACTGGGATTCTGAATCTGAGATTTTTTAACTTCTCTGTTGATCCCTTTCTTCAACACCGCAATATTTGTTCGTAGTAACATTGTTCTCCTTTAAGTTGAATGCTACTGTAGGAATTTTTAGTGAAATTAGAATTTATGCTGAAATTATAATAGTTTTAATGACATTCTTACTGAAAAAAAGCTATACAAAAAAAAAAAAAAAAAAAAAAAAATCAAAAAAATTGGAAAAATGTATGAATAAGCCAGAAAAAAAAGTGAAGCTAAATACAATTTTTGTCCTCTAAACAGGTTTAAAAGAGCTAAATTCAGCGGGAAACCCTTAAATTGGCAACACTGCTATCCACAACCACTTCCGAACATCTGTGGTAACTGACAAAGTCACTCGTAGACGTTGCCGAAAATTAGATTAGACTCAAAGTATCGGATGGTTCAGAAAGTTCTTTCGGTTTCTAAAAGAAATTTATTTACAAATTTATATACAAGAAAACAATTATTTGAATCTATTATATAACTTCTTTCCACCTCTCTGGGAGCTTTTTAATTCCTCTCTCATAAAACTCGCGGGGTTTTTCTGAAAAAAAGCGTTCAATTCGACTTTTCACTGCCTCGTCGTTATGGAAATCCAAATCCTTCAAGTGGTTGCACAGACTGCGAAATAGATACTAGTCGGACGGGGTCTTGGGTCTTGGAAGTACGGCGGGTGCGATAAAACTTCCCACCAAAGCTCTGACAATTTCTGACGGGTCCGCTAGGCAGTGCGAGGCCTCGATATGGCAGTGTGAGGTACCCACATATCGAGGATGCTCACAAATCCGAGCTCTCTTATGACCCCGTGAACAGTTGAGACTGATTTTTTTGATTATTTCAGCTATTTCTCTAACTGCTGCACGGGGATTAACAATAATTAAATCTCTCAACTACTCAGAATCAATTTCTTTAGTTCGTCCTGATCTGGGAGCGTCCATTACGGAGAAGTCATCGGTAGAAACCATTTTTGGCAAGTTCTTTCATTTGGTCCGTTTTGTTCATAAACAGACTTTATTTTTCGGGTGTCTTCGCAGCCGTTTCTCCTTTTCGGAAATAATACAGCATAATATGCCTAAACTGCTCTTTTTCGCACATTTTTTCTATTTTTTAAAACCTTTTTTTTTTTTTAAAACGCTATAACGAGAACACAAGTAAACAATAGTAAACAATTTAGAGAATGAGTGGAATGAAGTTATGATAATATTTGAAGAAACTCTATGTCATGATAAGTGACGTACAGTGAACTAATGAATTAACCGAACCAACTTTCCGAACAACCCAATAATTGGCAGAACTAAACAGAACAGGATTGATCTTAGGACTCAGAATACGATAAAGACATTCATTGATTTCGGTTTGCACAAAGTATGATGTACGATGTATGTAAATGTCCCAACAAGAACGCAAGATTTAAATGACTGATGCAGCAATTGAATTGTTTCTCTGGCTGTATGAGATGTGGCGCCGTCTTGTTGAAACCACATGCCTTCCATATTCATTTCTTCAATTCTAGGCACGAAAAAACTGGTTGTCATTTCACGATGCCGAACGCCATTGACCGTTCGCGCTTGACATGCCTCATTTTCATAAAAAATGGTCCAATGATTCCTCCAGCCCAAAATCCACACGACGTAGTGACACGTTGTGGATGTACATATATAGGTATTTGCTTCTCGTGAATCACTCGAGGAAATGCGACAATTCTGCCTATTGACGAAGCCATCAAGGTCACTGAAGATGATTTTATCAGCAAAATCAGCATTTTCATGTTGTCTCTCCAATACCCAATTAACGAACTCCCTTCGCTGTCCATGAACAGCTGGCTTCAGTTCCTGAGTCAATTGAACTTTGTATGCATGAAGATGGAAATCTTTCGTCAAAATTTGCTGCATAGTGGATTTGGAGACACCAATTTGCTGAGCTCGGTGTCGAATTGAGGTGGATGGAGTTTGAACGACATCATCACGTACAGCTGCGACATTTTCGGTCGCTCGACCTGGTCGAAGGCGAGTTGTTGTCTTTATATCACTAACGGACCCAGTTTTGACAAATTTATCCATTAATCTCTTTATAGTTGACTCTTTTGGAGCATTATTGTGACCCCAAATTGATCGCAATTTGTGAACTGTAGCCGCAAAACTTTCACCATTTTGGTAAAACAATTTCACAATGAGAATGTGTTGTTCATTCGTGTAGCGCTCCATTTTTATTAACCTCGTACCTTCTACTAGCAAACAATAACAATTGTTCAAATGTCAAACAATGACACTTCGAATGGCGCCAGATTTAAATCTTGCGTTCTTGTTGGGACATCCTTTATACGTGGGGGGGTTGTAATCAGCAATAGTTTCGCAAGATTGAGAAAAATGAGGGAGATAAAATACGGGGTATTAAATTGTCTTTAATATCTTTATTTCACAACCGTACGATGCGTACCTTTAGTTGGCGGGGAGTTTAAGGAACAGTAAATAGGAATTTCTCTTTTCTTATTATGCCAAAATTGAGGTTTCGTGAGCTGCTGCGGATTGAGTACTAATTTTCAACCCATTACCTTATCACAAAATGACAAGATCACCGGGTGAAAGGTCACTGCTAGAATGTTGAGGTGAAAGATTTTTTTTCTACAGAATTGGTCACTGAAATTTGAATACTTATGATATAAAGTTCATTAGTTTATGAACATTAACAATGTGAACAAAGTACAAATGAATTGCAACACAAATAAATACATTTTGTGTTAATTTTTCATAAAATACCAATATTTAAAGACTGAAACTAAAGTAACTGTACAGAATTCACCATGTACTCACACATCTAACTGATTGTCAATGTGTTGTAAGGTACGAAATATAGCTGCTGTAGGACACTGTACACTGTACATGCTGTGAAAGAAGGAACAGTATGGGAATTGTCTACATTTCGCCATACGTACACATGACACTGCCATTATAGCTATATACGGGGGTGTCTGTGTGTGTGTGAGTTATATGGGCAGTGGACGCCCTATATTGAGGGTGTTTTAAACATTTTTGTGGTCGTAAATAATTGACACCAAAAATGTGTCTCCAAATGATTTTTGACTTTTAAACCTAAATTCTGTAAACCCACAAAAGCTGACCCAGAATATGTGAGTACGTATATGCCATGTAATATGTTCACACACATAGTATGTATGTACGTTAATATGTGTGATACACACATATGCAGAATAAGAAAAATACCAACAATTGCATTTTCAATTTCGTTTGTGATCACATTCAGTGTTCTATTAAACGTAGTAGATTTATAGGTTGAACAGACAGGCATAGAACAATTTTCTGGTTATAAATTCTTATGCGGACATATTTTGATTAGTTAATGGAATTTATGGCACATGATTTGTCTTTTTGGATATTTAGAGCAAAATCTTCATTTGGATTTTACATTCATTGGATATATACGACGGCGGTCCCGAAACTAAGCCGACTTGACGTATAGATGGCGCCAGTAGTTTGGAAAAAAAATATTATGCTGAAAAGTGACAATCTTATAAAACAGGTTTTGCGTTTCAAGACGCCACGTTGTTTGGTAGTTTTATTTGAGCCATCAAAATGTAAACGATCTCAGTGAATTTGTGAACATGGAAAAAAGTTGGTCACCTGTTTTTAAGTTTCATATGTTTTCAAGTTTCAAGGCGCCACGCTGTTTGGTAGTTTTATTTGAGCCACCAAAACTGAACGATCTCAGTGAATTTGTGAACATAGAAAAATTGGTTACCGTTGTGTAAATCAATATTTCCATTTGAAAGGTCTCTGTCCAACCAACTAACCATTGGCAGCTCGTATGTATAGCTTCGTTTCAGCTCTGCTATTCAATATATTACAATCATAAACAAAAGAACAAACTCCCCCAGAGTATAATCTATTAAAGCCAAGCTAGATTATACTCTATTAAAGCTAAGCTAGATTATACTCTGGGGGAGTTTGTTCTTTTGTTTAAGATTGTAAAATATTGAATAGCAGAGTTCAAACGAGGCCATACGAGCTGCAAAGATGAACACCGTAGCAGTCGTCCCATTGAGGTGTTTACGCCAGGTACGGTTAAGAAAATCCACAAATTGGTATTGGATGATCGTTGGTTGAGCTAGCTGAAATGATAGGCATTTCAAAAAGTGATATACATCGTATATTGATCGAAGATTTGAAGATCAGGAAGCTGTGCGAGAGATGGATGCCGCGTTTGCTTTCAATACCCCAAAAACAGCGTCTTGAAGATGTTTCAGTAGAGTGTTTGGTTTGATTTTTCACCAGAATAAAGCCGAATTTTTGCTTCGTT
>JAHXMU010031494.1:28489-46091 GCA_019455685.1 Philornis downsi | reverse complement strand
AAAAAAATCTCATATTGGATAATGTAAAAAATTACAAATCGAACTGAATAATTATGAAAAGTTACTCTAATATACAAAATATTAAGCAATATACAATACCTGAACGGGTCAATTCTTCATTTTCTAATAGAGGAATTTCATTGGCTTGAATAAATTTAATTTGGGTTGCACACATTTTCATATTTTTGAAATTATGGAAAGATTTACAATTGTCAGATAGATTAGATATAGATTAACTAAATAATTTCCAAGAATTTGGCAGTTAGTGGTAACGCATTTTGTACAGCCGTGTGCCAAATATAATTATCAAAACGTTGATTAAATTTTTAAATCAAAAACAACTTTTTCGGATTATGCCCATAGTGCCACGGCAATGAATATTTTTAATGGCGAATGGCGAATATTTTTAGTGTTCTAAGATACCCAATACAGCAAACCGCTTGATTAACGGTTTAACACGGCCATAGGGAGCAGATAAGAGTTTACTCTTGTACGACACATTTCGCAATGGAATATAAACGACAGCCGAGGTTTGTCAACATTTAGTATTTCTCGAGAATGTTGTTGAAATCGTCTGCGTGCGTCTTGCTGCTTGCTCTGGTAGGAAGCGTCAGCTGCTTCCCCGAAAGTCGTGTGGTCAATGGCACCGATTCGGACATTACGAAGTATCCCTTTATGGTCTCACTACGTGGTCCCACCGGTTCCCATTTCTGTGGCTGCAGCATCATTGCACCTCGTTGGATTTTAATTGCTGCCCATTGTGTCGATGGTGTTTCGGTCAATCAATTAAGCATCCAATACGCCACTACAAGGATCAGTGCTAACGGCACCAACGTTGTTGGTGTGAAGCGCAGTGTGATACACGAGAAATATACTCCCTCACAATCGCATGCCAATGATATCGCTCTCTTGGAATTGGAGGGCCAATTGATTTATAATTACAAGACCATTGCCCCTGTAACCCTGCCTGAACCTTACTTTGAAGTGCCTCAAGTGCTAGAAGGCGCCCCTGGTGTTTTGGCCGGTTGGGGCTTGAACGCCGTAAGCATCACTTTCACGACACGGATGTGAACCTAGTGAATTCTTAAATATGTTATATACTTTCAGACCGGTGGTTATGCCCAAAACCATTTGCAAGAAGTCAACTTGAAAATCTACTCCGATCAGGAGTGCCAAACTAGACACAATTACACCACTACAGCCGACCACATTTGCGGCGGTGTCGATGAAGGCGGCAAAGGTCAATGTTCCGGCGATTCTGGCGGTCCCTTGTTATACAAGGGCTCCATTCAATTAGGCATTGTTTCGTGGAGCATTAAGCCCTGTGCTGTAGCACCCTATCCTGGAGTTTACACCAAAGTTTCCCATTACATCGATTGGATTAACAAGCAAATATATTAGATACTTTTTGGCAGAAGAATAAAACTTGATGTTGCCATAAAACTTGTTTTTTTATGATAATTTCACACACGTCAGTATAGCATCAACTTCAATATTCTAAATCAGGCGCAATTGTTCCAAAATTTGTTATTATCATAAGTGAAATTTCCTAATATTTGTAATGAAAAATATGTTCTCACGGAAAGTTAATCGTAAAAACTCTTATTCATAATGGGTGATTCATTTAGAGATAGGGGCAGTAGAGGCAAACAGTGTCAAATTGTTCATTCCACGTTTTGAAGCGGTAAATTGGCCATGTGAAATCGCATCATTAGACCCTTTCCTTTGAGGCTAAGTAAAGCAATGTTTAAATTAGTGGTTCTTAACGATGGCCTAACAAATTCTTTATAAACGGCTTTGATTGTTGCTTTGACTATGAAAATAATGAAAACCAAATGAAATGAATCAACAAAAATATGAAATGGTTTCGTATCCATTGCTGCCGATTATAACAAAAAACCGAAGGCAACAGCAACTGTTATCCGGAAAAAACAACGTTTGTTGACTGCGAATGTCGAATTGAATTGATTGAAAGTCGCAACTATTGCTAATGCATTAGTCGTTTGCATTTGCTGCGTAAGTTGTTTTATACTTTAAGAAAGAGTATAGAATATGTTACACTAAGGTGGATCCCAATTAAACTTATAATCAAGGAGGATTGTGCATTGGCGTCTACATAACACCTAAACCTATGTAAGATAATGGGCATTAGAATAGCAATAAATTCATTCCGGCGGTGGCTATAGCCTTCAATACCCCTAATCTGTAAATTTCTGGGGGGTGCTAAAAAAAGTTCTGTAAGCCGGGATCCAAAAATGACATCAACGAAATTGGCAGAACACATTGCGGAAAGCTCAAATAAGACTGTTCATCCCAGAACTATAAGAAACGCATTACATGAGAAGAGATTTCAAAGCAGAGTTGCCCGCCACTAATTTCGGAAAAAATCCGTAATCTCCGGTAAGAATTTGCCACAGAGCATATCGACAAGGGATTGGATTTTTGGAATCGTGTTACTTTTACTAATGTGATATAACATTTTCGGAAGCGATGGGCGATCAAAGGTCTGGAGAAAACCCAACATAGCCCTCGATCCAAAACATATAAAATGTACTGTTAAACATGGTGGCGGCAGTGTAACGGCTTGGGAGCATTGGCGGCATCTGGACTTTTTAGTTTAGTTTGGTTTTGTGGAGCAAAACATGAACCGTTATATCTACAAGCAAATATTAGAACAAAATTTGAAGCCTTTTGTGGATAAATTATGATTCGGAGCTTAATGGATTTTCTAGCAGGACAACGATTCTAAATTTACAGCGCACGTAGAACGAGGCTGGCTTCTATATTATGCTCTAAGGCAACTTAATTCACCTCCTCAGTCGCCGGATCTAAACTCCATTGAGCACGTGTGGGATGTTTTAGAAAGAAACTTCGAAATTGTAACGCTAACAACACCACTAATTCAAGCTTGGCCAGAAATCACTCTCGATATAATGGCAACTTAGTAGTATCAATACCAAGACGCTTGGCAGCTGTTGTAGATGCCCAAGGAAGACCAACAAAATATTAAAAAAATTAAAAATTAGAGCGTTTCTGTAGAAATTTTTAATTAAAATGTTCATTTTGTAGACCTCTGTCTTAGTTTCTTGCTGACGGGACATGGGCCACTCAATCCTTTTGCATAAGAGAACCCTGTCGGATCGCGAGTCGTGCAATTGTGGTGCACCAGTCAAAGACTGGCCGCATGTTTTGTGTGAATGCCCCTTATATGAAGATATAACGGACCTCCAGGGATTAGCGATAACTAGGTCAGGGGATGACTGTAACATGCTCTCTACTCAGGGTGTTTTGACTAGAGCAACGGTGTTTGCTTCCAGAGCGTTTACTCACCCTAAGGCTACTACGGTGTAGTTGTGGGAAGTGGGTTTGCTGACTTTTTCAAGGCAGTCTGACCTGAGGGTTGATCGGCTGCGAGACTAATCGGATCATGCTGATCCCACAATCTCATTCAACTGGATAGACGGCAGCTGTTTGTTCGTGTGCAGGAGCACCAGTCGCTGAACCTCAAAGGGTTGAAGCTGGGAGTATGTTAGCTACAGAGCTTGACTAGAGGCTTTGTCTGGTACCGGGGGTGATAGGGATACTCACGGGCAGGTCTCGGGTTCGTGCCCTGTCATCTGTATCTTTTTGATCTCTCGGGGTGCCGTTCACCGTCACCGAACGGAAGGCGGACCTCAGCCGTCTCCCACCGGTTAGGATACTGCATCCTTGCAAAGTAGTACCGAGTATTCAATCTACCTGGAGTCTTCGCCCCTGCAGGTAAGTAAAAATGTGCAGTCTGTTGTATGTAGTATATAGTATGTTGTATAAATCACAATTTGGTAGTACCTTTGCTTCGCAGCGGCAACCGCTGGGTTCGGCCGGTAGCGTGAGTATCAGGAGGCCCAGGGACTGAGTTCCCGCCTGTTCATTTGGTGTAGAACCCCTAGAAGGAGCATTATGCTTGTTGTGGTAGAGACTTTGTGCTTGAATGTGGAGTTGCATTGCAACCGGGTGTTACAGACCCATAGAGTAGTAGAGGTGGTAAGATAGGTCTCACTTCCGATAATAGGGATTAATTTTCATACTATCATAATCAATTTGGTATCTCCTGGCTGCGAAGAAAGGGCTGACAATTGCGGTAGTACCAAAATTGTCAGCTCCTTTTCCTAGATAGTCTAAGTTTTACTTGGCTATCCCAGGGAGGCGTTGGCAATCGCATTGTAATATGTCCAGTGTGTCGCACACCGTGAGTAAGGTTTTCACGACGAGACTCACGTAAAGCCCTCGTGGACTTCTGTCCCTTTTGTAGCTACATACATGCAGACTTTTCTCCAATGAATTTTTTATGTTTTTGTTTTTATTGTTTTCGTTATGTCTCTTAAATATATTTTCGTCATGGTTTTCGTTATTTCTCAGAAACGTTATAATCGAAAGGTGTATGTTGACTTTATTCCCCTGCTGTATGTCCATTATCCGTAAACGAGTGGTCCGTCCAAAGTGAAATATGATTTTGAGGGTACTGATAGGCGATAATAAGCAAATAGCTATGCGTGTGTAATCCGAAAACTGAGCGACCAATCGTCAAAACGACTTAATATGGGAAAGAAAAAACTCAATAGAGTACAAACACGGCCACGTCTTTGAAACGGATGGTCCAGTCGCAAAATTGATAGCTTTTCTAAGATTTCTAAGGGATTTGAAAAAAATTGAGCCCATTTTATAGAGATGAAAAATCGTTACGTATAAAAAATGTTTCTTATCTTTATTGGGTGGGCTTCATTCTGTTCAATACCTTACAAACTATGATTAATTCATTTTTATATTTCTTCATAAAAACCTTATCTGTTATATATTTCACTTTAAAGGCAGTAATAAAAAAACACTCGAATTACCGAGAAAACGAAAATGTTGTTTAGATTCCAGAAATTATTGTTATTTCGTGCTCAAATTTTATTTTCCGCAGTTGCTTTGGGTTCCGCCGTCAACAGTTATTTTTCTCGACATGGCTATTGCTGTCGGCTTCGACTTATAAGGTTTTCATAGCTCGCAACCACTGAAGACTACACAATTGTTGTTTCATTTAATTTATTTTTAGTCAATCTCGTAGTCTTAATCTCAAAAATGGAAATAATTTAGTAATTTTAAACATTAAGTAAAGTCCAAAGTCTATGTGTGTCTATTGAATGCCAACCCCACTCGCGTCACATCATGAACCCTGTTTTATATATTTGTATATATAAATAAATAAATATAAATAAATAATCATATGCATAAATTAGCCCATATTATATAGCTGATATGTTACAGCTATTACTCACAATATTAAGAAACTTTTGATTCGAGTGAACTTAGTATCGGCTTTAGCGTGCAAAATTATCCCCGTTAGAGTATACCGGATGGCATTTTTATGGCGAAACGGGTATAAGATATAAAAAAACGCAACCTGTATTTAAATGTAATTCAATTCAATAAGAACTACCGAGTTTGTTTGGATTTGGAAACAGTACAGAAATGCTTCTGTGGAAATGATAATTGTTGAAAATGTTATTCTTTTTAAATGACTTTCAGCTGTTTTTCCTGGGAAACTCTTTGCTTACACTCGAAAAACTGTTGCAGATCGTTAAATTTTAATACCCAAAATCTTCTTTGAGAGGTGTTTATCTGTTGATTAGAGATTTGATCACTTTGCTTGTGCGATTTGTTGCCTCTACATCATTTTTGTGGAGTTACATGAAGTGGCCTGTTTACGCCAATGAAACAGTGCCGATTGCTGTCTTGAAAAACAACGTAATACATGTTTTCAGGAAGATACTTGTTTTTCAATAGGTCAAGGTATAAATTGTAGAATACTCCAGTGTTTAAATGTTTGTTGCGGTTTCGCACGTTGCCACGAATTCTAGATATACAGTTTTTAATAACTTTGACGTCTAGATTCGGCTGAATTTGAGCGATGGCCTGGATTTATATTACCTTTGAGGGCATCGGTTAATTGCGGCTTATTGGCATATGTACCTATAGGTTGCGACTTCAGAAAACATTACATGAATGAAACCAGCAGGGTCAAATCTCACGACTTTAGTAACAATTCACGCCATCTTCACGAGAAATAACCACAACTTCAAACACTTCCTGCAGAGTGTCCGTTGTGGCGTTCGCTGTGTGACATATAGCATTACATTGCCGCTGGAACCGTACATCGTCCACGTCCATACTGTTCAATTTGAGGCAAAAGAAACTGGCTTCAGTTATTTGTAGTTAATATCGTTTTTGAGGAAGGTTTAACCAATGATTCCACCGGCCCAAAATTCGCCACAAACGGTAACTTTTTGGGAATATACTTGCATTGTCACCTCATGAACCTCGAGTGGGTTGGTAAAGAAGATTTTTAGACCAAATTTGATGCCAAAGACGCTGCGAAGTTCATTAACTTTACCTCTTAGGTCAGTTGGATCTCGTATGGGTGCAACGAAAATCTGCTTGAATCTCCACCACCAAGTCAAAAGTACATGGAGGGAGAATTGACACATTCAGTAACGTAAAAATGCATTCTTCTATGCGCGATGTCGTAAGACAAATTATTATGGTTCTATAACTGGTACGCCTAGGGAATTTAATAATACAAATGCAAATTAGAGTATTGATTTCTTATTCTACATTTACTGTGAGTCACAGTGAAAATGGTCAACCTGTGACCAACCATTTTAAACTGCAATCTAAGTCCAATCTAAGAAATCATTAGAAATACAAAAGAAAAAAAAGCTGAATTAGTTAGTTTATTTTATTTAAATAATAAATACATAAAAAAGTATTAATTAAATAACATTTTGCATGAAAAATAACATTAAGCGAAATGAGTATAAAATTTATGTCATAGTGAAAATGGTCCACTTGGAATTATATTAAACAAAGTATACAAAAATCAATTTTTAATATTTTGTTGGGTATCCTTTCTGACAAATGACTGATTTAAGATGATTTGAAAAAGACTCCACCAACTTTTTTGTATATTCCGGACTTATCTTATTTCACTCCTTCAGAAGGGCATTTTTTAAGTCATTTTTGTTTGAAATTTCATGTTTCCGTATTTAAATTTCCAATTTCTGCCATAGATTTTTGATGGTATTTAAATCAGAGGATTGTGTGTTTAAAATAACAAAAAAAAAAACACGCATAAAGAAAACTTCTTAACTCTCATTTCCATGGGGACGTTGTCTTTTCTATCTATTTGTAAATCTGTCTGACTATTCTGTTTACACACTACTATTGTATTTATCAAAAAGCAATTCAAGCCATTAAATTTAACTACTAAGAGTTCCCCACAAAAGGGTTATCGGCTTATTGGCCTTTAAAAATCGGGATAATAAATCAATCTGCCTATCATAATATACTCGTATAAATCAGATGTAATTTTTGACGTCTGCACATTTTCCAATTTTATGATTGTGTTCTTCGATTTACGATTATCATTTGATGGCTATCTAATCGGAAACTACCTACTGAATGGCGAATATTTTTAGCGTTCTAAAATACCCAATATAGCAAATCACTTGATTAAATGTTCAACACGGCCATAGGGAGCAGATAAGAGTTTACTCTTGCACGACACATTTCGCAATGGAATATAAACGACAGCCGAGCTTTGTCAACGTTTAGTATTTCTCGAGAATGTTGCTGAAATCGTCTGCGTGCGTCCTGCTGCTTGCTCTGGTAGGAAGCGCCAGCTGTTTCCCCGAAGGTCGTGTGGTCAATGGCACCGATTCTCACATCACGAAGTATCCCTTTATGGTCTCACTACGCGGTCCCACCGGTTCCCATTCCTGTGGATCCAGCATCATTGCACCACGTTGGATTTTAACTGCTGCCCACTGTGTCAATGGTCGCTTGGCCAGTCAATTAAGCATCCAATACGCCAGCACAAAAATCAGTGCTAATGGCACCAACGTTGTTGGTGTGAAGCGCATTGTGATGCACGAGAAATATGCTCCCTCACAATCGTATGCCAATGATATCGCTCTCTTGGAATTGGAGGGCCAATTGGTTTATAATTACAAGACCATTGCCCCTGTAACCTTGCCTGAACCTTACTTTGAAGTGCCTCAAGTGCTAGAAGGCGCCCCTGGTGTTTTGGCCGGTTGGGGCT
Organism: Philornis downsi; assembly: GCA_019455685.1. Taxonomy (NCBI): domain Eukaryota; kingdom Metazoa; phylum Arthropoda; class Insecta; order Diptera; family Muscidae; genus Philornis; species Philornis downsi. Next base: position 37,969 of record JAHXMU010031494.1, on the reverse strand, counting down.
TGAACGCCGTAAGCATCACTTTTACGTATTCTGAATTCTTAAATATGTTGTATACTTTCAGACCGGTGGTTATATCCAAAACAATTTGCAAGAAGTCAACTTGAAAATCTACTCCGATCAGGAGTGCCAAACTAGACACAATTACACCACTACAGCCGACCACATTTGCGGCGGTGTCGATGAAGGCGGCAAAGGTCAGTGTTCCGGCGATTCCGGCGGTCCCTTGTTATACAGGGGCTCCATTCAATTAGGCATTGTTTCGTGGAGCATTAAGCCCTGTACTATAGCACCCTATCCGGGAGTTTACACTAAAGTTTCCCATTACATCGATTGGATTAACAAGCAAATAAATTAGATACTTTTTTGAAGAAGAATAAAAATCAATGTTGCCATAAAATTGGTTAAAGTGTAATTTTATTTTGTTTTTGCGACAATTTCAGAGCTAAATTCGTTTACGGAAAAGTGTAAAGTTTTTGGAAACTTAACCTGTTCACTGTTGTAAGGTGAATTTTCATTTTTCTCAAAAAATACACTCGACCGCATAAGTCTGCGTACAAACTATTACTTATATTTTAACATGATTTTGTAGTGCCAAGTCATAAAGGTAATCCTTTTAAATTGAGTTTTATTTACAGCTAAACATTTCAAAATTATGCTAAGTTTTTTCTTTTTGCATTTGCAAAGTTTGGTTGCACTTGACAACTTAAAAACAATCTTTGATCATATGCAAAAATCTGCGTACAAGCAAACAAACGGTACTTTGTAACGGTTTGTTGTTGTTGATTGATATTATAATACTTATGGTTTGTATCAAACTGATCTATCAAGTGGTTTTTGGATTTTTTTTGTTTCGAATTGCAATAAATTTCTAGTAATGGCAAACACAAAAGAAATTAATGTTGCTGAGCGCAAAATTATTGTTCATTTGTGGAAACAAGGAAAAACTTTCCGCGAAATCGGTCAAATAGTTGAAAGGACTCACTCCACCATACAGAGAGTGATAAACAATTTTAAAAACACTGGAGTTTTAGTCTCGAAGCCTCGTTCTGGTCGTCCATGAAAATTAACTGAACGCTAAAGTAGAGTTGTGGTGCAGTCGGTGAGGGAAAGCCCCAGATTAACAGCGTCAAAAATTGCTGAAAACATAAATTCACAATTTAATAAACATGTATCAAAAGACACTGTTCGCAGAATTTTGAAAAAGGCCAACTACAGCCATGTAGCAAGGAGAAAGCCCCTACTGTCGTTAGTTAATAGACAACAACGAATTGCTTTCGCCAAAGAACACGTAAATAAACCTGCAGAGTTCTGGAAAAAAGTTATATTTACGGATGAAAACAAGTACTACATTTTTGGCATAAAAGGTCGCCAACTTGTACAGCCTTGATTTAAAACCAACAATTTAAAACCAACAGTTAAACATGGTGGTGGTAGCGTTATTGTTTGGGGCTGTATGGCAAGTATGGGTGTGGGTAATTTAGAGTTAATGAAGTTCTCGCTCGCCGTGGTTATCCGACTTCTTATTAATATACAGTACAAATAAAAAACCTATTTCATCTATTTCATTTTTTTTTGTTTTATGTACGCAGACTTTTGCCTAGTCATGATGTAATGTTTTTTTTTTTTTTTTTTTTAATTGAATTATTATAAGTTTTGTTAATTCTGAAATAAGTATTTTACAATACAGTTATGTTCTGAAATAAATAAGAGTTTTATTTAAAGAAGTTTCAAATGAGTACCGTTTATTTTGATATCCAAAATAAGAGCAAACTTTTAGTTTTCGTTCTTGTATGCAGATTTATGCGGCCGAGTGTATTTATTTATTCATCGGTTTCTATTTTATCTCCTTCTAAGTTGTTGCCCCTCAGATATAGTACACTTGTGTCAGCGTTTTTTCCAATCCTCGAAGCAGTTCTGATATGCACTTTTTGGTATGTAATTGAGCTCTCTTAGCGATTCGGTTTTTATCTCGTCAATCGTTGCGCCAATCTTTTCATGGGTCTCTTCAATCTTGAGAACAGGAAAAAGTCGCAGGGAACCAAATGTGGTGAATATGGTGGCTGAGGCATAATAACGGTGTGGTTTTTTGGCCAAATAAGTGAGCTGGTGCATTATCGTGATGCAAAAGCCATGAATTTTTTTCCACAATTCCAGTTGTTTTTTCGTACTGCTTCACGGAAACGGCGCGTAACTTCATAATAACTGCAGGCAATACTCTTTATTCACCGTACGACCTTGTGGTAAGAAATCCTGATTCACTACGCCATGGTAATCGAAGAAAACAGTGAGCAAAACCTTGAAATTTGATCGAACTTGGCGTGATTTTTGATGTCTTGGCTCTCCTAGACTCTTCCATTGGAATAATTGGGCTTTGATTTCGATGTCATAACCATATACCCATAATTCGTCACCAATTATAACTCTTTTAAGCATTCCTGAGCTATACTCATGCGACGTTGTTTTTGGTCAAAATTCAGCAATTTTGGAACGAACTTCGCTGCCAAAAATTTTTGAAAAAAATGAAAAAAATTTCTGAAAAGATTGCATGGTATGAGCCAACTGATTTGGCGACATCTTCAGAAACTCCTCTAATTGTCATTCGACGATTCGCCATAACAATTTTCTTCACTTTCTCAACATTTTCATCGGTTGTTGATGTGTTGAGGCGTTCAGAGCGAGCGTCACCATTCACATCTTCTCGATCTTCTGCGAAAAGCTTGTACCACTTGTAAATGTTTTTTTTTCTTTGACTCAGAGTACTCTCACCGTATGCCACTGTTAACATTTCAAGTGTTTTTGAGCACTTAATTCCATTTTTTTACACAAAATTTGATGCAACTTCTTTGATCCATTTTTTTCGATAGCAGAAAATCGCCGAACACGCAAAACACTTATTTATGGCTCTCACAAGCAAACTAAACATGGTATAATCGTATGGATAAAACCGTCAACATATCTTCGAGACGAGTGTACCATCATAAAAACATAATAATCGAAAGTCGAATGTACGTAGACCGCGAAATTTGAAAATTCGCCTTATTTTTGAAAACACCTCGTATAACGAACAAATGCATATGTCCTTGGATTATTTATTAGTTTGTATCATTATGTACAGAAATGGAAATTTTATATAGTGTTTTTTTGTAAAATTTCTCAATTTTTTTCAAATGTTTTTTTTTTTTTTTAATGTACTCGATTTTATTCGTAATTTTCTTAAATATAAATATATAAACTCAAATTTGATTATAAATTTCTCAGATTTAAATGGAATATCACAATTTTATTTGAAAATTCCATAGATTTAAATGGAATATCTTAATGTCGCTTGAAAATTTATCAAATTTTGAATGGAATGCCTTAATTTCATTTGGAATTTTCTGAAGTTCATTTGAAATTTTGTTAAATACTATTTTTTTTTGCCTTAAAAGCTTTGTAATACTATTTTTTGGATAAATAACTAAATAAATAAAAATAAAATATAAATGGAGAATCTCATTTGCGTTAGAAATATTCTCAACTATAAATGGGAAAATCGTAATTTCACTTGAAATTTTTTAAAATATGTGGAAAGAAAATTTAATTTTTTGTTTGTAAATCCCCGCCAATTGATTGTACTCACTCTCATGGATGCTTAACATGTGGACCTCCCTAAATGAATTTTCAAATCTCAATCATAGCAATCACTTTCAAACTTTTTGAGCATAACGGCGAAAGGAACTTTTTAAAGTAAAGACACCAACCAGTCCCCCGCGCAACACCATTAAACTTTGTTAGTACAGAAACAGCCCACGAATGTTAAATCAACGCATTTCCTGGGTTGCTGAATGTTGCAATCCACAGTAACAACAATGCGCTAACATTGACCACCAATACTAAGGCACATCGCCATGGACAGCAACAACGGCAGCGCCAGCAATACCAACAACAATGAATGTAATGTAGCAGAAGAAATTCAAATGAAAGTTTTTCTGCATTTTGTAACGTACAATTTCGGTGGTGGTGTTTGCGTGCTGGCGAGTGTGTGCTGGCTAGCTTCGTTTCTGTTCGTGTTCTATGGTCGGCTGTTGTGAAAGATTTTGTTGTGTGTTCAAAGACGTGGCTCACGACTGCAGCATCGTAGTCAACGTTTAGTCTTCGATAACGAGTTCAACGTGAATGGCGCAAAGCGGAGAATAATTAAAGTAAAGAAGAAAAAATAATAAAAATACAAAAATCACAAAACAAAAGAAAAAACAAAAATAATATAAACATACACCCATACACATAGCCAACGTGAGAAGAAAAGAAGCAGTGAATAAAAAATAACGGTTACTATCAAAAATTAAACAATTTAAAAGTAAATATTGAAAAAAAAACGCCACGCCCCCTTCAAAACACATTCCGGTAATAACTGCAGAGTAAAAAGATCAGTTGGCAGAACAGCCAAAAGAAATCAAATGTATAAAAAAAGTGTCCAGTTCTCTAAGAAAAACGAAATGTTGAAATAACAACAGCTATTGAAATTATCAAACAGAAATGAAAATCAAGTGATGGTTGTCCCTCTAAATGTTGTTTATACGAGTAGTTATAAAAAAGAAATTAATTTATTTCATGCCCAACTTAATCGCTGTAATCTGAACTAAGCAAAACAACGCCCTTATTTTATTTAATCGCAACGCGAATCAGTTCTTGATGTTGTTGTTCATGTAGCACTTGCATAGTAATTTTTGTTGCTATTGCTATTATCAGTGACCACATTTTGTCACAGAAGATGCTACGTTAAAGCTTTTATTTCTTTCGATCTAAAACGTGTGGGAAAAATTAAAATAAAATAGAATGTAGTAAAGAGAAGAAGAATACGTTTAACAGCTCTATTTTGAATGTTTAAACTAAGTCAAAAGCAAACTTAAATATTTTAAAATATATACGAGTATTTGCTAAGAAAATGTTGACGCAAAACCTTATGAAGATTTTTTGTGGTTTGCTTTACTACCGCGGATTTGCAAACAAATTTTCCAAAACGTTTATTTGTTTTCTGAATTTAATATAAAAGTTGCTTTAAACTATAAATGCTTCTTGCTTTGAACGCAACTGGTAAACGATTTAAAATGCCTGAAATTAAGTTGTACAATTTTCTTTGATTTGATGTATAAAAATCTATAAAAATTGGCTATTTTATTGACACGAAAAAATTACAAAAAAAAAGAAAGAAAGGAATTACATATAGTAATGACCAATTACTTAGATCGTGTTTTTGCAAACATTGAATCTTGAATATCTAAAACTTTTTGCACTTTTGTGTCACAAAACAAAAAGCAAGTTCTCTTGCATCCCATGATTGAGATATTGGAGAGCCTCTCACGTTCGGAATCGTCTCTGAACTGTAGGTCCCGTTGAGTTAATTTAAAATTGAATACGTGTACAGTTTTAGACTAGCTTAACGGGATCTACAGTTTAGAGACGATTCCGAACGTCATACTTTGGGAAGCATTTACCAGGCTTGTCGATTACTCGACTACTCAAACTGTTCGTCAGGAGCATCGAGGTGATCGCCGCCCAAACAATCAATCAACTGTGTTTATTTACATGAGTCTCGCCGTGAGGCCTTACTCATGGTGTGCCATCACACAAGGGACTGTTTTCTATAATTCTTTTCTTCTTGCGGCAGCCAGCGCCCCTTTGGGGTAGCCAAACAAATCCCGAAAGGATAAGTCGGGCTACCTTTAAGACAAGAAGTAGGTCCCCTTGGAAAAACTTCCTCAGGGCCCGCATTCTCTTTCGGCTAAAGTATCTTTGCAGTCACTTGGTGTGAAGTGAGCTACATCCCGGTTAGGAGTGAGGTAATCTAGGAACACCTCGGATAGACAATGAACAGTGTTTTCCAAGCTTCAGTCTACCTTCAGCAACGCAACCTGAAGCAACGTAAAAGCACTGAAAACACATGTTCGGGCAAGCACAGCCAGCACAATGCTCCCACAAGGGGTCCAATGCCAGGCAAGAACAATGTTTGGGCCCCTGGTCACCCGTGCTACCAGAAGAGAAGAACCCTCTGGTCTGGGTTTCGCAGACAAGCTACTCTAGTTTCGCTTTATCATACCTCGCATGGAAGTGGTAAACCATTATCTACAGCATAGATTTTCAATGTCTGAAGCGAAATATCAACACAGCAAATTAATGCCATGCTCCTCTAGTCTATTAACCATATCTCTCCAGGAAGGAACTCCATGGTCGTACGACTATTAAAACGGAAAAGATAAACCTTCCGATATCTCTCGACGGCTGCTCTATGTCCGCTCCTGTTGCCAGGTTGTAATTATCTTGTTAAACTATGACATCTCCCCTTAACTTGCTTTTCGAAAAACGAGTTCCATGGTCAGTTTGATGTCATATTATAGGTGGACCTCAAGACATAATTCACCTGTTCCTAGGGCGTCTGGCAGAAGACCACACTACTTTCATCCTTTGCCTGCTTAACTTACAGTATCGGGTAGAGAGGCTTGCGTTTTAGGGGTAAACGGTACAAAGTATCCTAAGAAACACCCGTTTACCCACAACGCCGCCCAAACAATGAAAGGTAGCTGTATGAGGGATTGAGCCCGAGATCATTCAAACGATAGTTGCGTGTATTAATCATCGCGCTACAACCAGTATTACGCTGCATCAATGTGTAGCTTTTCATAAAATCCGGACTTAGGATCTTTTTACTTTGAACTAGCAAAATATGGAAACATAGCAGAAATTTCGTTCAACAGAACTTAATATAACAATCTGACAGTTATAACAGTTAATTTTAACACTGTCTCAGTCATGGGCAAGTGCCCACGGCATTGAGAAAGATATGACAAAAAATATTAACATATGAAGGTAACACGAGGTAGCGACCAGGCGGGGATCAGCACTGGGCTCTTATATCTTTAGGAACCTGGGAGATTTGAACGCTGTAGATATTGTCCGACTTAAGAGCTTCTTGAGGCGTTCAGGATGGTTCAAAGGGGCAAACTAGGGACATATTTATCTCTAGTTTCCGTGGTATCATAGTGGACTACACAGTCTAAGTGAGTCTGTCTATTCAGACTGCCATACTGAACTAACCCAACCTAACGTATGGAGGTACGAGAAGTTGTATCCTGCATAAGGTGGAGAAAATGCAGGAGGAGATTAGATTAGGGTTTAAAAAGTTGGCAAGCTTTCAGTAGTTTTATATAGTCATTTAACAAATTGTGGCAAATACCAAATTTTTTGGGTATAGTATGCATTTTCGTGAGAAGGGTATAGAGAACAAAATTTAAGTTAACCGAGCCACAAATTCAAAATTATGGGGAAAACGGTAATTTTTATTAAGTTGGTCATTTTGTACCAGAAGTTAACAGAAAGGCTCCGACTAATTTGGTTATTTTTAATCTTTGATAATGATTTAACAAAATACTGCTACTGGCAAATTTCAATTATGACCGTTAAAGGTTTATTCAGGATTCATTGATTCCAACAGCAGCACAAAAGAGATCTTGAAAATGCTCCCAATATTGAAAAATGTATTAAACAACAAATTCTCTTGCATTCCTTGAATGAGACTTAAGCGAGCTTCTCTCTTTCTCTCATTATCACTTAGACTGATAACGATTTGATAAAATACTGCTACTACTCGTACTGGCAAATTTCAATTATGATCGTTAAGGGTTTATTCAGTAGTCATTGTTTCTAACTGATGCTGCAAATTCTCTCAATATCAGAAAATGTATTAAACAACAAATTCCCTTGCATTCCATGAATGAGACCTGAGAGAGCCTCTCGCTCTCTCTCATTATAATTTAGATTGATAATGATTTGCTAAAATACTGCTACTACTCATACTAGTAAATTTCAACTATGATTGTTAAAGGTTTATTCGGCAGTCATTGTTTCTAATAACAGACCAGAATAGATGCTGCAAATTCTCTCAATATCGCAAAATGTGTTAAAAAACAAATTCCCTTGCATCCCATGAATGAGAATTGAGAGAGCTTTTCACATTCAGTGAGCTTGCACGCACTCTATTTTCAGAGTCATTCGAAGCGGATCTATAGATTAATGACAATTCCGAAAGTCACAGTTTGGAAAGCATTTACAAGACTTGTTGATTACTCGACTACTGTAAGAGTTTGTCAGACAGTTCGAAGAGACTGTATGCGAGATTGAAGCCGGGATTATGCGAACAATAGTCGCGTGTACTGACCATTGCGCCACGGTTGATCAAAAATTAATTAAACTGTATACAATGTTAACGCTATCTACAATTTAGGTTAATCCCATGCACTAGTTCAAAATTATGGAGGCAAAACGCATTTTATGTGGGATATACCCGGAAGAGAGCGGCAATTTTGCGAGTTTTCATTCCCAGATTACGGTTAAATAGGGTATAGCTAAAAATAAATTTTAGTTAAAAGTCTGCGAGAATTACTGTGCCCACTAATGCTTTAAAAGATAGACAATCATTTAGTCGGCCAGCCAGTGGTATTCATTTCGAAGAAATATTCAGAATCCAACTTGAAGAAACGCAGTATTCGTAAGATCTTAAGAAAATACAGATATTCTGATTTTAATCTATATTAAGACTTAATCAAAACTTTCAATTTCAAAAAAATGTATGCAATCAATTTACCAGTACATGCGAACTTTCACCTAATTCCGGTATTACAAGAAGCATAAAAATCGTTAATTTTCCATTTATATTTGCAAAGCAATTTACATTTCTCTTTGTTACAAGCATTTAATTTTGCGATTTGAGATTCACATTGTCATGGAAAAATATAGGCTCGCTGCGAGATAAGTGGATAAGATGAACACACCTCTTTTACGAGAGCGGTCCCAAAACTAGCTGATCTAACAAAGAAGATACAAAAAAGTTGGAAAAAATTGTCTTTATTTTTCAATATAATCTCCTTCTAGCTCGATACACTTTTTCCAGTGATATTCAAGAGGTTCTATACCCTACTTATAGTAAGAACTGTCAAACTGCTTAAAATAGCCATTAACCACAGACTTCACCTCTTCATTGTTGGATAATTTTGTACCATCAAGTCATTTTTCCAAGTTTGGAAATAGAAAATAGACCGAGGGAGCTAAATCGGGCGAATCAAATGCGTAATGAAGCAATTCGAACTTTTAATTCATTAATTTTGCCAATCATAATAGTGAATGTGTGAACTGGAGCATTGTTTTGATGAAACAACAGTTTCTTTTTTGCCAAATGCGGACTTTTTCTTCCATAATTTTATCACCTAAATGCTGCAATGAATTACCTTAATTCACCATTGATGGGTCTCGCCTTTCTGAAGATAATCAATAGAAATAATCCCTTGCGCATCCCAAAAAACAGACGCCATAATTTTGCCTGCAGATGGAAACGTCTTCGCTTTTTTGGACACGATTCTCCCATTCAAGACCACTGCTTTGACTGTACCTTTGACTCAGGTATGAAGTGGTGGATCCATGTCTTATCCATGGTTATAAATCGGCGCAAAA
>JAHXMU010031494.1:0-13489 GCA_019455685.1 Philornis downsi | reverse complement strand
GGGTTGGCGGGCTCATGGAGTTTTAGTCGCTATGAATCACTTCGACGGGAAGCGTCGCGTATTTTGCGTGTGCGCATTTTACGAGAACTCTCGTTCATATATTGCTACTAGGCGACTATATTGTGCTGAATATGGACTACGGCGAATTAGTGAAGCTCCAAATGCTAATTTAATTAAAATATGGGTAAAGCGTTTTGAAGAGACCGCTTCAACATTTAAACCACAAGCAAATGGTCGCCCAAGAACATCTAGGACCGAAGACAATGTTGAGAGAGTTATGGAGTCAGTACGAGGAAATCCACAAATGTCGACTCGCAAGAGATCGTCTGTCTTACAACATTCTGTCTTCTTAACATTGGATCTTAAACTGCATCCATATAAGCTGCAATTAACACAAGAAAAGAGTCTGACTTCATAGCAAGGCTCGCATTTGCTAATGAAATGCTTAATCGATTTTCCAATTTTGACAATATCCTTTTCTCTGACGAGGCTCATTTCCTTATGAATGGGTTCGTAAACCGTCAAAATTGTCGTTACTGGAACAGTGAAAATCCCAACATCAAACACCAGAAACCATTGCATAGTCCTAAAGTGACAGTATGGGTAGCAATCTCTGGCAGAGGAATAATTGGTCCTTATTTCTTCGAAAATGCGCGTGGCCAAAACGTCACGGTTAATACGGAACGCTATGTTGAGATGTTGGACGGATTTTTGACTTCAGAAATTGAAAGTTCAAGAATAGTGAATTCCAGAACTTGGCTCCAACCAGATGGAGCTACCTGTCACACATCAAATAACTCCATGGCGGTGGTGAAGCAGATGCTCCCTGGCAGACTGACTTCGAAAAGAGGTGATATCCCATGGCCCCCACGTAGTCCAGACTTGACGCCTCTTGACTTTTTTGTGGGGATACCTCAAACACAAAGTCTACAGTAATAATCCAAGAAACATCGTTCAGCTCAAGGAGAATATCCGTGGTGAAATGGCAGCCATTACACCAGTATTATTGAAGAAAGTTTTCAATAATTTTCGTTTGCGGTTAGAGGAGTGCCGTCGTAGAGAGGGTCACCATTTAGATGATGTTATTTTTAAAAAATAACCTCCATTTATTACTCTACAATGCTTTAGATTTATTTTAACCATACCTTTTGTATTTATTTTTTAATCTATTTTTTAAATATGCACGTTCTATTGCGCCACCCTGTAGTTAAGTTACTAAGCAACAAAATTTCTGCATTAATTTTTAATAAGTTCAGGTTATATTCTTTCAAATATAGTTTTTGTTTTTTTGAAATCGGCATTCTTTTTAATATTATTGTAGAGTTTCTTGATAAACAGAAGTCCGTGCCTTAGTTTTGTCCGATATTGTAGTTTACACCTCAACCACGCTCAATATTAAACGATTCAAGCGATATGAAATTATAACAACAACAAAGAAACAAATGAAGGCGACTTAGGAGGGGAAACATTCTCAACCTCTGATTTAACTAGAGAATGAAAAGTACAAAAATTCCTGCACTGTAACAGGTTACGCAAAAGAAATTGTTTTTTTGCTAGAATCGAAAACAGCAAAAGATTTGTAATTATGTTTTCCAAATCTTTAAATTTCAGATTTAGGTAAAAGCCAAAATGTAGACCGGTATTAACATAATTTCTCCTCAAGTGTGAATCTCATCATTTAGCTGTTAAATATTGATTATGTTCCGTCTTAATTTTAATACCGTCTTATCCAGCTCTTATTATTTTTTTTTTTTTGAAAAAGAAACTTAAATATCTGCATCCGCAAGGAACATTGAATTGTTATTGGTATATAATGTTCTGCCATAACCTACCACCGCACACTGTAGTAATTCACAAATCTTGCTAGAAAAAATTAAAAAAAAATTGTCTGGCAACTTTCCTTCTGATCGTTTAATGAGCGTCTCAATACAATAGGTAACCGTAATTCAGTTTTTGCTTGCTTGTTTTTAGCTCTGATTAGGAGAAATTGAGCTTTGAAGTCAGTTGTTGTCAACAGGTGCATTCAGATATCAAAGAGAAGAGTATTATTTGTATGATTTTGTTCTATGATTAACAAGTCTACGGTGATTTTATTGTCATATTTTTTGTTTATTATTATTAAACTTTATTTCAAGAAAATATATTACAATTTTCATTTAAGTATTTCCATTGTAAGTTTTAAAAAAATTTTTTTTTGTAAGAAGTTCAGAAAGTGCAAATAATAAAATATTTCCTTTTTTCAAGTAGAGTTAAAGCTATTTATTCCGGATAGTTTCGGTGCAAATCTATATTTTGCTTAATCTTCCAAGTATTCGCTTTAAAGTAAATCAAAAACATCTTGCGCATTTTTGCGACTGCCATACATTTTTTTCACTTTTCCAGTATGACTCTTTCGAGAAAGGACATTTTTGAAGAATGGATAAAAACTCACAAAATACATCGCAAAGATTCCTTATTGACATTAATAATGGTTAGATATGGTCTTCAAGATATACCAGAAGACGTGAAAAGAAATCCTAAGGCAAACATAAATATTATTTGTTTTAAGCTAGCCAAAAAATGGATAAAAAGTGGAAAACATCTTAACATCAAATTCAATTTGGCTGGATGAACCGTATACCTATATATTGCCTAAAAGTTTACAACCGAAAAGTTGTAAAAAAGCTGGGAGAAAACCGAAAAACTTTGATGACTGTAGTGAAAAATCGAAAAAAAGAAAGATCCAAAACCTTTTAGATTCAACTGACCATCGAGAAATTATTAAAGCCAGTAAGCGTTTCGCAAAATGGGAAAGCGAGATTCAGCCAGTCGTGTGAAAGATCTATCGGAAGCTTCCTCCATTAAAGGTACGGAAGTGAAAAAGATATGCAATAAATTCAGCTCTGAGTCTTTAGGGAGCCTTTCTCCCGATGAAGCCTTATCTCTAATGGTTGATGCTAATTTGTCGAAACATCAATACGATGTTATCCGGATAAAACTCAACACGAAATGCAAAAATCTTTTGCTCTCCTACACTAATGTCAAAAGAGCTAAGAAAAAATGTAATCCAGCTGAAATAGAAATCACTGGGATGTATGCAAAAAGTTCACTTCAGTCATTAGTGAATCATACTATTGAAAGGCTTTGTTTGGCTCAAAAAGAAGTTTTACTCAGTATTGATGAACTGAAAGCTGATGAGAATCATCTTAATATTTTGATAAAATGGGGATGCGATGGGGCTCCGCAAAAGCGGTATAAACAGAAGTTTTCCTCGGAGGAGGGTCATACAGATGAAAGTTTATTTAGTACCTCAATGGTTCCTATTCAAATGAATTTTAGTTCTACACAAAGAAAAATAATTGTATGGCAAAATCCTGCACCTTCATCTACAAGAGACTGTCGTCAAATCAATTTTAGGTAGTGGTTACCCTAGTGATGAAGATGCTTTTGAAAGTTTTATTATTGTCACACGAAATTTATACTTAAACGAATACCCATGACATATTATGCCAGTTAGCGTCCATAAAATCCTTTTTCATTGAAAAGATATTATAAGGTCTTGCATTCTTCCTATAGGATAGCTGTCGGAAGAAGCTCAAGAAGCAAGAAATAAGGATGCGAGGAAATTTAGAGAGTTGTTTACGAGAAAAACATCGAGAATAGACATAAATAAATCGGCTATTAATTTCTTAAGATCTTTTTATCGCAAGTTTGCGTCACACTCCCTTTCGAGTTCGAAGTTTGATAACAAAAGAAGTTCTTTCGTTACCATCTGTTGATGCTTTCGAAGACGAAGATTCTTTTAACGATGCATATGAAATTGACTAAGTTAAAATCTCTATGTGTATTTATGTGCTTTATCTGTATTATTAATATAATAAAGCAAAAACAAGTGAAAAAAACAATTTTTTATTTATTAAAAATATTAAAATTATTTTAATACTAAAAATGACTACATCCGACTCTTTACATAAAAACTCACCTAATAATTTTATTATATGATTAATTAGTTGTATTCAATGTAAATATTGTATATATACAACGACAAATAATCTCAGAGCATGTATTTAAGAAACCAATCTTTTATTTTAAAAATATATTTTTTGTTAACAGTGTGAACTGTTTACTTTTTGCGCCATTTTTCCAAAAAAAAACTTTTTTCTAAAAAAAGTTGAGTTTTTACAATCATTTATAAATTTGAACTCATTTTTTGTTTAATACATAAGTGAGAAGTGAACCCTACGCAATTTATTAATTTTGTCCAGTTAGATTTGTGATCTACCACACAGTGCATCGCTCTCAAAGCTGGCCAACATTATAAATGGACTAAAGTAAAATCTAAGAAAAAATCTGGACATATTTACGAATGCTTCGTACACAGATTTTTTAGATAATTACATAACGAATGTAGCATTTTGCTATACGAACAATTAACTTTTCAAGTGAAACCGAAAATTCATTTTTCATGGACAAATTCAGCCTCCTCCCATGCCAGGCTAAAGTCATATTATTTATTATGTTTTTAATGGCCACTGAGGAAACACTCACTTCAATTTTGCTGATCCATAAATCAAACAAAGAGGGAAATAATTTGTTGTGCATTCACATAAATATTTTACGTATTTTTATGCACGCGGGATCCAAAAATGTGTGCATGGAGGACCTCAGCTCAGAAAATGGGACAAATAAGGGAGTCGTTAATCACAATTACCATGAGTCAGCAAGTTTCTTCTTAAAGAGACATTAAACAGTTGGCCACTTAAGGTTTTAATGGCATCGAAGTAAGCGGAAAAGTATTTTTCGGGGGGGGATGGAAAAATGCAAATGGTGCAGATTTCATAGTCTGGGAAGAAGGAGAAGCAAAAGAAAACGCTTAATAATTTAACAATAAATTAGCGTCCTTGAGAGAGTGTTGCAAAGATATCCTGCAACAATAACAATAACAAATTCTGTCAGTCATTTAATTAATGAAAAAAATAAGACATCATTGAATCCAAAGGATATCCAACTTTTTCATTTCATTTCATTGCTTTCCATTTTGTCCCTTTAATCCAATTTCATTCAATCCAACGAAGAAAAAAAAAACGGAGGCAAACACAAGAAAACCGCCACTAGAAGCAGCATCATTTCCTTTAATGGACAAACTTTTCAATTTGCTTCACCAGTGGAAAATTCTTGCACTCAAGTTGCTGCTACTGGCCCTGATGGTGCTATCCTGGTCCTGTGGTAGCTTTTCGTATCACACAGTTTATAGTCCGTCCATTGCTGATGTTCATGCAGTACAACAAGATGTTGTTGAAAAAGTTATGACCGACCAGCTATAGTCGGCAATATTGCTTTGAATTTAATGATTATTGTTATGATTATAAAGCTGTAAAAAATTATAACTACCAGAAAATATGACTGAATGTACAGTGTGGGACAAAAGATTGCAAAAGTGTTTAACACCTAAAGATCCAGCAAAGGGAATGCAATAGGGTGATGCTTAGAAGGATAACAGGAAAGTTATCAGTAACAGATAAATATTGAGATAGTATAAAAGGAAACAGATATTGTGGAGCTTTTTTTATGTCAAGCAGTTTTATATAACTGGAGTTTTGCGGATAGAAAGAAGTAACTGCCGTTTAAGAAAAGATCTGCGTTTCGAAGAGAATTATGTGTCACTATTTTTAATACGGCTGCTACTATACGATGTCTATTTGTAAAGATGATGCCTTAAACTATTCTCAGGGCTGTAAATTGAACCAAATATTGCTTAAAACTTACTGTGTATTACTTTTCGCCCTTAAAGTGTCCTTTCTACTTGTCTTAATGGTGGTAGGTTGAACTCCAATTCTATTTGTAATCTGCATTATAAAGATTTTTATTTTACAACCAATCCTGAATTCTCAAGAACTTTGCTGGAGTTTTTTGGATTCTGGGAAGTTATAATATTTATATATGTATTCAAATATTTATATTCAAATACTTATATTTATATTCAAATATTTATATTTATATTCAAACACTTATATTTATATTCAAATACTTATATATATTATATTTATATTCAAATATTTATATTTATATTCAAATAATTATATTTATATTTATATTCAGATAATTATATTTATATTCAAATACATATATTTATATTCAAGTATTTATATTGTATATTATACAGTAATATTTTATATTTATTTTACGATTTTTGTTTTGCTGTCGTTTTCATTTAATGTAAATAATTTTGTTCCGTTTTGAAATTTATTATCGGTTTTCAATATAATGTAATTTTAGTTCCTAATCCGGTTCACAATCGTTTAGAATATAATTCGATGGCGATGCATAGAAAATAACTTTCAATAATTAAGTTAAATTTGACTTGTGCCCTTCGTTGAGAACATTTTCATACCGATGGGTAAAACTTCTCAATTGTTTTGTGAAATTATAGACTCTTAGGGTGGAAATGATGTTCGAGGGAGAGCACAAACATCTAAGAGCGCTGAAGATGATATTTTGGCAAATACCGAAATAGCTATCCGTTCAGCCACCTGTGTTAACATATTCAATTTCCCAAGTTTTTGAATTATATTCTAAACAATCTTGAGTCTGATAAAGAACTAAAATCAAATCAGAATTGACGCATCAAATAGGAATTTTCATTGCATTTTTCGTGTCTCTGGGCCAAATGATATTGCAGCATCCGAGAACTTCTCTAGCATAACTCCGCTTCGTCCTAGGCCGTAAAGTTATCGAAATGATTTCAGATTTATAAACTACAACAATTTTATTTGATGTTGAGCCTTTCGTTCATAAGTAAGGCCATAGTTTTGCAGTTAGGTCTCGGATTAGAAGACAATTCTTTGTTTTTTTCCAACATTTCGACTATAGTTTTCATAGTTTTATAGTTTATATATATAATTTTTATATATAGTTTTTAGTCATCTTTAGGAATTTTTTGAAAAATTAATATTATACGCCCCAAAACTAGCCGACCTAACAACTAAGACACAGAAACGTTGGGAAAATTTTTATTTATTTTTCAACATAACCTCCTGTTCGCTCGATACATTTTCTCCAGCGATATTCAATAGCTTCTATACCCTGTTCATGGAAAGAGCTGTCAAACTCCTTAAAATAGCCATCAACCGCAGACTTCACCTCTTCATTGTTGGCAAATATTTTAACACCGAACTATATTTTCCAGTTTGAAAATAGAAAATAGTCTGAGGAAGCTAAATCTGGCAAGTAAGATACGTAATGAAGCTATTCGAACGTTAATTTTGGCCATCGCAATAGTGGGTGTGTGAACTGGAGCATTGTCTTGATGAAACAACACTTTCTTTTTCACCAAATGCGGCATTTTTGCATAATTTCATCTCCTAAATACTGCAATAAATTGACATAATATTCGACGTTGACGGTGTTCCCTTTCTGAAGATAATTAATAAAAATAATCCCATGCGCATCTCAAAAAAAACAGACGCCATGGCCTTGCCTGCATATGGAACTGTCTTCGCCTTCTTCGAATACGATTCTCCCATTCCAATTCGCTGTTTTAACTGTTCATTTGTTTCAGGTGTCATGTGGTGGACCCATGTCTTCTCCATGGTTATAAATCGATGCAAAAATTCGGCAGTGAAACTTCGCCAAATGTTCTACTGACACATCTTCACGACGCAGTTTTTGTTCCATTGAAAGCAAGCGCGGCACCCATCTTGCGCACAATTTTCTCATCTTCAAATCTTTGATCAATGTACGATGCCCAATACTTTTTGAAATGCCTATCATTTCAGCTACTTCACACACTTTCAGCCGACGATCATCCAATATCATTTTATGGATTTTCTTAGCTATGTCTAGCGTGGACACTTCAATTCGTCAATCACTACGGTGTACTTCTTGGGAGCTCGTACGGCCGCGTTTAAACTCTACTACCCAATATATTACAGTCGTAAACGAAGGAGCAGACTCCACCAGAGTATAACTTAGCTCGGTTTAATAGTAGTTGGACGGAGACCTTTGAAATGAAAATATTGAATTGCATAATGGCGACCAATTTTTTGCATGTTTACAAATTCGCTGAGATTGTTTACTTTTGATGGCTCAAATAAAAATACTAAACAATGTGGCGCCTTGAAACTTAAAGCATATGTTTTATAAGGTTGCCAGTTTTACACCAAATTTTTGTTTGTTTTTCAAACTACTGGCATCATCTATACGTCAGGTCGGCTAGTTTTGGGCTGACCTCATAATATAATTAATATGATGATAACAATAATATAACAACAACAAAAATGTTATAAGCTTCAGGATATGCTGTGTGTGTTCGGATTGAATTAGTGGTGTATTCCCCCTTTTGTCATACAGGGTTAACCATTTTCTAAAGTGAAATTCAATAAAACACACATAAAGCTATGATTTCGAAGAAATTTTTATTTCATTATAATGCTTGCCATTATGTACTGAATACAGTGTCATTTATATGACCTCCTCTGGATTGGTTGCAGCAGTGCATCCTTTTGAGACAGTTTTCGAAAAAAGTACGGCTCAAAGTAAAATTTAATAAGACACACATAAAGCTATGATTTTTATTATTATTATAATGCTTTTGTCTTGCCATTATGTACGAAATACAGTTTAAATGATCGCCTCTGGATTGGTTGCAGCAGTGGATCCTTTTGAGAGAGTTTTCAAATAAACACGGCCCAATGACACCTCCAGACCATAATGCACACTAAACAGCCACTTTTTATGGACGTGATGATTTTCCACAATCATTTCTGGGTTCTCCTAGCACCATATGCGACAATTTTGCTTGTTGACGTAACTACCGCGTGAGAAATGATCTTCATCGCTGAAGAAAAGTTTGTTCGATTGAAAGCCCAGTGATTCACTTAAAAGTACAGGGTGTCCGGACACAGAAATGCTTGAGCTACTCAAATAAAATATTCGTGGTGAAATTAATGAAGTACCGCGTGAAATGTGTGGGAATGTAATGAAAAGTGTGCTCAAAAGGGATCGCAATTGTGAGGCTAACAGAGGCGGACATTTATCTGATATTGTATTCCATACATAATTGCCGTCATTAAATAAAACATTTATCAATATAAAATCCATTCTCTTTCATTTTATCACAAATTATAAACAAATAAAGTAGTATACCATCCCGACGGACACCCTGTAGTAATTTACTTTTGTAGTAAGTTTTAACTATTTTTACGCTTCTTTCGGTTGTTAAACGATACAAATTCGTAAATGGCAAACCTTTCACAGATAAAATAACTCTTCAGATGACAGGTATTTAACAGTTGAAACCACTAAACTGTATATAGGCAGATTGGTCAAAAAATGCTTACATAATTTTTGAGGTTCAAACAGAGACATCAGCTTAATCTTTTCTTTTATTTCCAACTTTATTAATGTTGGTGATTTTTATCTGAATTCGAATTTATTTGTTTGAAACGATTTTAGACGAATTTGTTCCTTTACAAAATCTTTTGCCTATTAAATGTTTATTTTCAAAACTTACTCATTGCACCATGTTGCCATCAATTATGTAAATCAACTTTCTGGTTGTGCAAACCGATCCGCTTTCTCTATTAACATTCAGAATTTTGATAGCTGAAGGTCCTTTCAATAGAAAATACGAAATTAAATCATTTAATACAACACTTTGCCCTTCATAAAAATCATCAAGTTCCAGTGCAAATGAATGAGGACAAGACTGGCTTAATTTTATATTAAGCTGCATCATGTCAACCGTTAGGATTAACATATTAATAATACAAAGTGAATACATCTCGGGGTCATTTTGTTGCTTGGATTAATTTGTGTGTAGGCTAACACAAGGAGAGGTGGAGTCAGAGGGAAAGAGCGAGGTAGAGTGTGAGAGAAAGAGAGAGAGTAATCTACTCGTCTCGATTCAAATGCATTCACATGGTCCAAAGCAAGGATGTACTCGTATTTTGTAAGAAAATATTTCTAGCATTGAATGGCTCGGTTACATTATAAATGGCTAATTAACGCAAACTCTCATTTGGTTGATCTATTTTTGTCCGACACTGTGGATTTGGTATATTATGCTTTTAAATTAACTTAATTCGACTTTCATGACCAAAATGGTGGGTGGTTGGATCGACAATGGCAGTGTATTACAAAGATACTGGACTTGTTAGGGACATGGGAGATGGACGACACCCAGTTGGTGCCACTATCATGAATAATTTATAATTTCAATAATGAGCTAATGTTATTTCTTTAATGCAAGTACAGCTCTGCTGCTATGCTTATGAGTCTCTTTGGAGCGAACAATAAATTTGCCCCCGTTTGATGTTGTTGATGTTGTTCTTTACCAGGGCAAGTGTGAAGATGTACAAGTACATCGAATTTTCGCCATTTCTGTACACTGCATGCAGACCAAGACATTATGTTTTTGCCTAAATTATTGTTGGCCTCGGCAGCCTGCTTTTCCTGTACACAGAAAAATGAAATTCTTTGCTCTGTTCGAATGTTGTTATTGTTATTTTATTGAGTTTCACTTTGCGTGTAACGATCGAAAAGGAAGTCCGTGGGCGTTGAGAGTTTTGCCACAGCTGCAGCGGCAGTAGCAGCCGCCTACCGTAATCGTTTAACGATTATTGGCAATAACCATAAAATTGCGAAATGAATGGTTGCTCTGCGTTTAGCAAATTTAATTAGTGATTGAAGTGTAGTTAAATTTTACTGCATTTCATTATTGCCGTGGATTTTCTTAATCGTTCAATTAATAGAATTTATGTCGTGATTAGGGAAACATGGGAGGCCAATTCGTTTGGCTGTGTTTTTTTCCTTTTTTGCTGTATGAACGTTAGCAAAATTATTCGCAACACAACGCATTTGCTTAATGTCAAAAAAAAAAGAGATTAGATTCTAAGAGCGTTGAAAAATATTGTGGTTCTTTCTTTGCAAAAAAGTGGAAACGGAAGAAGGTACAACATAATTAGCATTCAGGATACTTTAGTAGCATCAAGATTGGCGCAGGGTTTCCATGTTTTGATTTCCCTAATTAAATGGCCAGTAGTACATTTCATTAGTATAGATGCACTAAAATAAAATAGACGTCAGGCAGAAGAGAACACACAAAGATGTCTAAACGAACGGCAAATAAAAAAAGAGTACCCAAAGCTGTCAAAAGGATCTGCCAATAGCAAAAAATAACACGCAATCATGTCAAAACGATGCGAAAATAGTGAAAACGGGCACCCACAGATGTCAAAATGATCTAGAAATAGTAAAAAATGGACACCCAAAGATGAGATCTGGAAATAGCAAAAAATAACAAAAACGATCTGCAAATAGCAAAAATTAACACACAATCATGTCAAAACGACCTGCAAATAGTAAAAAGAGTACCGAAAGATGTGAAAATGATCTGCAAATAGCATCCAAAGATCTCAAAATGATCTGAAAATTGTAAAAACAGACACCCAAAGATCTCATAATGATCTGCAAATAGTAAAAAAGAGTATCCAAAGATGTCAAAACGATCTGCAAACAACAAAAAAGGACACGAAATGGCGTTAGAACGATCTGAAAATAGTAAAAAAGGGCATCCAAAGATGTCAAAACGATCTACAAATAGCAAAAACGAACACGAAATGATGTCTGAACGATCTGAAAATAGTAAAAAAGAGCTCCCAAAGATGCCAAAACGATTTGCAAATAGTGATCCCGATGTAATAAAAATTAAATTATCATCGATGAATTTAATATGGTCTTGTCATGGCCTTGACTTGTCGTTTGTATGATGGCGGGTTCAATTCCGCATACAGCCAACTATCAATATCATCGACATATCGATATGTCTGATTAAAACACTTAAACGATAAGTCTTATAAATCATCGTTAAACTATAGGTCCCGTTGAATGTAAGAAGCTCTCCCATATCTCATTCATGGAATGCAAGAGAATTTGTTGTGTTGTTTCTTGTCACAGATGGGATGTGTTGTTTTTGGCTCCATTTCACTGCATTGCTGAAATGACTAAAACACTTAAACGATAAGTCTTGTAAATCATCGTTAAACTTTAGGTCCCGTTGAGTGAGCCTACAAATAAATGCGTGTAAGCTTACTGAATGTGAGAAGTTCTCCCATATCTCATTGTCACAGATGGGACGTGTTCTTTGTGGCTGCATTTCACTGCATTGCGTGTAGGCTGACTGAATGTGAGAATCTCTACCGGATCTCCTTCATGGGATGCAGAAGAATTTGGTTATGTTTCTTGTCACAGATGCGATGCATTCTTTTTGGCTCCATTTCACTGCATTCTCATTGAAGCAGTAAAAAAAAAACGTGTAATCAAAATCAAAGCAAACCAATATAAAAAATCGACTCTACGAGGGCGCTTCTAAAACTAGCCTAACCTAACAAGGAAATCACAAAAAAGTTGGGAAACATTTTCTTTGTTTTTTAACATAACCTTTAGTTTTAGTTTGTTCACTGTTTTCAGTGGTATTCAGTAGCTTCTATACCCTGTTTATAGTAAACACAGTCAAACTCCTTAAAATATCCATCAACCGCAGACTCCACCTTTTCATTGTTGGCAAATCTTTTACCACTGAGCCATTTTTTCAAGTTTGGAAATAGACAATAGTCCGAGGGAGTTAAATCTGGCAAAAATGGTGCGTGACGAAGCAATTCAAACTTAAATGTATTAATTTTGGCCATCGCAATAGTGGATGTGTGAAATATAGTATTGTTTTGATGAAACAACGCTTTATTTTTCGCCAAATGCATCCACTTTTTCATAATTTCACCACTTAAATACTGCAATAATATTGCATAATATTGGTCGTTGATGGTTTTCTGAAGATAATCAATAAAAATAAGCCCACGCGAATCCCAAGAAAACTGATCCCATTACCTTGTCTTCAGATGGCAAGACCGTCTTCGCCTTCTTTGGAAACGATTCTCCCATTCCAGTCCACTGTTTTGACGTTTCTTTTGTCTCAAATGTAAAGTGGTGGATTCATATCTCATCCACGGTGAAAAATCGATGCAAAAATTCGGCTTTAATGCAGTGAAACATCGCAAAGAGCTCTACTGAAACATCTTCGCGTTACTGCTTTTGCTCTATCGAAAGCAAGCGCGGCACCCACCTTGAGCACCGCTTTCTCATCTTCAAATCTTCCGCCAATATACGATATATGGCACGTTTTGAAATGACTATCATTTTAGGTAGCTCGCACACCTTCAGGCGACGCTCATTCAATATCATTTTGTGGATTTTCTTCACCATGTCTGGCGTGGACACCTCAATTGGTCGGACACCTTGTACCGCCTCGTTTAAATTCTGCTACCCAGTTTTTTACAGTCGCAAATGAAGGAGTAGAGTAGAGTAGAATCTAGCTCGGCTTTAGTATTAGTTGGATCAAATAGAAACATTGAATTAAATAACGGCGGGCCATTTTTCCCATGTTTACAAATTCACTAGACCACTACCACTAAATGTACGGCCTCGTTTAAATTCTGCTATTTAGTATTTTACATGC